>JAESVK010000835.1:3117-20367 GCA_017140935.1 Hamamelis virginiana | reverse complement strand
GTTTAGAATAAATGTGTACTAGAAATATGAGTCTCCATATCTCAACAACTTTGAGATACATATTTCTTTTATCATTTATTCATGGACCTTATCATATATATGTAAAATACATACGATAAGTTGTACCTTCAAATACATATAATATGAAATTGATATGCCCTTTAGGATTGGTTTTAGGGCATACCTCTAACAATATAAGTTAGGGGTACATTTTAATTTTAATTGTTAATATATGTTGTTGTTTTTTTCCCCATTTAGATCTTCCATTTTTTCCTTAGTTTATATATTACCCCTTTGTATAAAATTGAAAAACATTACGAAAACACACACACACACACACACACACACACACACACACACATATCTTTCTGGAAAAACTATTTGAATATAATTATATTCAAAATGAATATTAAATCTAAAAATAAAATGTGAATCTAAAATAGGATCATATCGACTAGTACATATTACTATAGATATCTCATAATAATATTATTCTAAATTTTTAGAATAAACAAGTCTATAATAAAAATTAAATATCGAAAAACCTTCAATATATAATTGAAAATCTGGATTTATATTCATACTTACAGAGATACAAAGAGAGATTCTTGATAAAAGTGGAGTACAAGATAAGTGGTGAATGGAAAAGTGATTACAAGCTCAAGTGATGCCTTCCACATTTCGGGGCTATCACTTATATAGACTGTCTGGGAATTTTTCGGAGACTGAAACGAGACTATTCTAAGCTTTTTCTGCAAACTTATCTTCTGCAAATTGGTATAATTATCCTAAGTATACTATCCTAGGCTAGGTACTGCAACTAATAAATACTTGCTTTAAATGCTTGGACTTTCTTGGACTTTTGAGAGGGATCCTTGCATTCTCCCGAGCTTTTATCTTCTGATAACTTTAGAAGTGTATTAATTCATGTGTCATTTTCAACTTTTTACTTTTGCCTTTTTTTTTTCTTCATTACTTTATCATATAATCCTATAAAGTACAGTTTACTGATATGGTCGGCTGTAGGCTTTGCTATGGTCTGCGACGAACTAGTCTGCTGCTGTAGGCTGGATCTACGAGAAAATCTTATCCCATATTTATTGCTGAAATCTTATCTAAATTGGAGCGTAAGCAATGACGTAACTTCTACATTTTTTTAAGAAAAAATCTAAACCATAACAATCTTCTTCATTTTGCTAGAGATGTTGAGTAAAGTTTGAAACTTCTGTTGTATCTTCTTTTGAGTCTGAACCTACTTGAGATAAAGCTTCTTTCATTTTCTTTTTAAACTCTGATTTTGAAGTTGAGTATATATATATATATATATCAAGATACCACCATTTTTAAAAGACAAGAAAATTTTATCAATGTAGAAAATAATTTAGCAAATTGGAATATCCCTAAAGTAGAAAAACAAAAAATTTATCAGAAAGGAATAATGGAATTACAAATGGATTATAATATTAGAACAGTCGAACAAATAATACCATATAATTAAGAATATGATACTTATCAATTATTATCTAAATCAATTATTGAAGAACATAAAACTCAAGGATATAACTATTTACATATAGGATGAGTTCAAGTAGTTATGAAGCCTTTAACTAGGAATGGTCTAAACACCTCAGTCATGCTTAGTCTAAGAGATGCTAGACATTTAAAATACGTAGATTCTTTATTAGGCATAGTAGAATCAAACTTATATGCCCATATATTTTGATTGTTATCCAAATTTTTCAGTATATTTACATGATCCTAATATACTCAAAGTATTAACTTTAAATATTAAAACTAACGGATATTTAATGGAAGATAAATCTAGTAATTCGGCTTTGGTATATAGAATATATTATAAAACTATGACTACTACTACTAATCCTAGATGCTTAATCTCTAGTCCTCCAGGATCTGCAATGCTATTACAAGCACAAATCCATAAAAGTAATATAGTAATACCTAAAAGTATAGAATGGAATCAAATTCAATTACCCAGTGAATGGACTTTACCTAAAGTAAACCCTTCAAAAATTAAAGAAAATAGGAATTTAGAACAAATTGTAGAGCAAGAAGATGTAACTGTAGAAATCAGATTCACACCTAATAGGAAAACTACACTACAAATATATAATTTTCCCCAAAGAAAAAGTATAGATTTATAACAAACTTCAAAAGCTAATTCAGAAAGATTTTCAGGTTTACAACAAAATAAAAATATATCTCAACCAATATATACTGTAGAACAACCAGGAAGTTCAACAAAAAGTATTAATCCAAATCATAATTATATATATTCCCCAACACACTCACAAATGAATTATTCTAATGATAAATAAACCTTTTATATTAGATAAAGAATTTTTAGACAAGGATTTTAATTCTGTAGAAAATACATCTCAAATAAAGCAATATTACCAAGTAGTCTCTACTAAGTTTGAACAAGACTATAAGAGAAAACTTTATTATACATATTGTGAATATCATCAAATAAATATTAATTTTTTTACTTGGTTAGAAATATTCAAACAACCAGATTATCACTTAAACAAAAAAGGGGGTAAGGAGATACACATAGCAACAAAATATGTAAAAACCTGGCATACACAAGAACATAGACCAGTTAGCTCAGTACATCCACTGTTAGAAAATATCCAAATTAAAGTAGGAAATCGAGATGTAGTCGTAGCACCCTTTAAAATAACAGATAAAATAAATGAATCACACGTATCAATAAAAGAAGTAAAAAATATTATGGAACAAAATAATTATACAAATCAAAGTTTAGAAACATTAGGAAATCAGTTAAATAGAATAGAGAAAAATCAAGACAAAACTACAAGTGGTATTCCAGAACTTAATAAGAACCCTAAAAAAGATACTCAAAATAAACCTTCTGTATCCTTACTTCAACCATTCGATGAGAAGAAATTTGATATTAGTTTAGGTAAAAGAACTGATGAATTATTAGATGAAATAACTAAAATAATTTCTAATATAGATGTAGGAACCTCTAGATTAAAAACTATAGCTCCTATTACAAGAGAAATAAATAATAAGATTTTAGAAAATTCAGAAATTAATGCAACCATTATGAAAGGACCTACTAATAGAAATTATTATTCTAGACCCTCACCAATAGATCTACAATTTGAAGAAAGACCATCTTACACTCAGAGTAAATATGATGGAGGATCTATTTATGAATGAAATATAGATGGTATGTCAGAATATCAGATTATTAATCTCTATGCTGAAATAATAATGGTATCCACAGCTTATATGAAACAAAATAAGGTATCCCAGCAATCAGCTTTAAATATGATTACTTTTGGATTCACCAGACAACTTAAAGTATGGTGGGATCATTATTTATCTGAAATAAATAAAGAGTTAATCAGAAATTCAATTAAAATAGATAGCACGACAAATCAAGAAATTAGAGATGAACTAGGACAAACTATTTCAGACAGTATAAATACCTTGATATATACCATACTTCGTCATTTCACAGGAGACCCTAATACAGTTGCAGATAGAGCAGGAAAAATATTAAATCATCTTAGATATAATAAATTAGAAGATTTTAGATGGTATAAAGATACTTTTTAAAGTAAGGTAATGCTTAGATCAGACTGTAATCAAGATTATTGGAAAGAAAGATTTATTTCAGGATTACCAAATTTATTTGGAGAGAAAATTAAACAAAAGCTTAGAGATTTACATGGAGGAGTAATAAATTAAAACATGCTTGCTTATGGTGATATTATCTCTTATATTAACTCTGAAGGATTAGCTTTATGTACAGATTTAAGACTAAAAGCTCAAATGAAGAAAGAACAGATGTTAAGTAAGACAGAGTTACACAAATTTTATGAACAATTTGGTTATAGTTCAATAAGAGCTCCATCCTTTGTGAAAAAGACCCAAAGAAAACAAAATAGGAAAACCCCTTATAAAAGAAAACCATATTCACCTAGAAAGTATTCTTGGACAAAGAAGCAACCTAATACTTTTAAGAGAAAACCTCCTCAAAAGAAAAAGACACAAACAACTAAAACAGATAACAAGACACCTAGAAAGAAACCAACTTGTTGGAAATGTGGTAAAATAGGACATTATAAGAACAAATGCCCTTTGAAAGATAAGATAGATAGCTTAGAAGCTAGTGATGAACTAAAAGCAATATTATATACTTTATTAAAAGAAAATGACACAGATAGTGAAAATGAAGAAATAGAATCAGAAGAATTAAATGAAATAGATTATGAAAGTGATGGCTTAGTTTTCTCTACAGAAGATGAAGAAAAAATAAAAACAGAAGTATGTTCAAATTTACCTCATTGTTTTTGGAATAGGAAAAAACATATAGTTAGTCTTCCTTATATAAAAGAATTTTCTGAGAAAGATATCCCTACAAAGGCAAGACCAATACAAATGAATAAAGAAATGATAGAATACTGTCAAAAAGAAATACAAGAATTATTAGACAAAGGTTTAATAAAAAAAAGTAAATCACCATGGAGTTGTTTTGCATTGTACTTCTTTTAGGTGTTCCTCTTTCATATCCGTTAGTTTTAATATTTAAAGTTAATACTTTGAGTGTATTAGGATCATGTAAATATACTGGAAAATTTGGATAACAATTAAAATGTATAGGACCATCACATAAGCTTGATTCTACTATGCCTAATAAAGAATCTACGTATTTTAAATGTCTAGCATCTCTTAGACTAAGCATGACTGAGGTGTTTAGACCATTCCTAGTTAAAGGCTTCATAGCTACTTGAACTAATCCTATATGTAAATAGTTATATCCTTGAGTTTTATGTTCTTCAATAATTGATTTAGATAATAATTGATAAGTATCATATTCTGAATTATATGGTATTGTTTGTTCTACTGTTCTAATATTATAATCCATTTTTAATTCAATTATTCCTTTCTGATAGATTTTTTATTTTTCTACTTTAGGGATATTTCAATTTGCTAAATTATTTTTTACATTGATAAAATTTTCATGTCTTTTAAAAATGTATCTTGATTTACAATTGTACTACTACCCGTTGTACTACTGCTAGCTTCTATCTCATAAGCTTTGCTAGTACTGAGTTTTACTAGTTTCTTAGCTTTAGCTAGATCAGAAATGTTTCCAAATAATCTATTCATCACCCTTTTTGCAGAGACTGAAATTTTAGAGACTGACTGTTTACCAACCCAAAAACCCTTAAACGACGAACACAAACCTGACTGGGATAAACAAGGCTCCAGGTATAACAGAGAGATCAATTTAAAACCAGATCAAATCTGTAATGAAGATAATTATAGATTCTAAGAAACTTCCTAACCCAACTTGGCTCAGATACCAATGACGCCTAGACACAATAACACAGACACAATAAAACTGAATATAATCAATTATATATATATATATATATATATATATATATATATATATATATATATATATAGATGCAGAATCTAATGCAGAGTCCAAAGTCTTAAGCTAATGAGGTCGTGCTAAGCCACGTATGCAAAACCGAGTCAACCTGTCATCTGCTGCATGAAAAGTAGGGGTGAGCCTCGAATCGCTCAGTAGGAATATTGTAAACTCTACCAATGTTTAATAATATAAAGATACATGGAAATATTTAAATAAATGGAAAATTAGCAGTCCCACCACCAGCCAACATCATTGTCATCCATACTGACCCCTATAGCTACTGTGAGCCCATTCGTCCTCACCCGCTCATCCCCTATTGCCACAGTTGAGGTGTCTAATCCCTGTCAGGCCCATGGACCCATCACCCCGTTCAAGCCAAAGTCCAAGAAAGCCTTTTCCAAGACTGGGACCAGCCAGTGGGAGTTGCGAAAGAGGTATGAGGCCGGAGATCCTGAAGTAGGCCTGTTGGGTGAACTTAGCGGGAAGTTTGACTTCTATGTCCTCTATCCAAAAGTAGAAAAGCCCATTTTTGAAGAACCCATCATTCCTTTTAGTTGGAGTGATATCGCTGACCTACCTAAAGAAAATGTTCCTATGGCTCAGGTTGAACTCGAAGATCCAAACCTCATTCTTTCTGAGGAAGCTAGCCAAGATATTCTCAAGAAGCATTTTGAGAATAAAACCTTCACAGCCGCCAAGGTCACCGATATGCATGGGGAAGTTCGTTACCTAGCTGTTTATCCAAGGCAACCATGGGTCACCCAATGTTTCAAATCGAAGTCGACTTTTTCCGAGTTTACTGTAAATGATGGATTAGGAAGTGAGGTTGATATCATAGAATGAGAAGATTTGATGAACACACCTGATGAGATAGCAGATGTTTAGGCCAGCGATGAAGAGGATGTTAACCATGTCACTAGGGGAGGTTGTCATTTTAAGTCCACTCACTTAGAATCCGATAATCCCTTAGGAGAGTTAGAAAGGCCTCAACGCACTGAAGTGCAAGAGGAAGAGGAAGAGATACTGAAATAGCTCAAACGGACTCAAGCCAATATCACCATCTGGGAGCTTTTGATGGCTTCTCAAAAACACCGCCAGACAGTACTCGGGCTACTCAACCAGGTTCAAATCCCCATCGACACTTCACCCGAGGATTTAGTCGGTTTGGTCAGTCCAGTTCAGCATGGGCAGTCAATATCCTTCGCAGAGTCAGACCTTCCGAAGAAGGGACGCCATCATTTACAAGCCTTGTATGTCACAGTAGATATATGGGCAAAACGATTCCTACAGTCTTAATAGATAATGGGTCGGCTTTGAATGTGAGTCCTCTCAGCACTGCCACTTCCTTAGGCATCGAACCATCAGAATTCACACCGTCAAGGCAAACTGTGAGAGCGTATGATAACACTCGAAGGGAAGTGATCGGCATGGGCACCTTACCTCTGGTCATTGGGCCTGTAGAATTTCAAGTCGATTTCCAAGTACTAGATGTGCCTGCTTGCTTCAACGTTCTACTTGGCAGACCTTGGATCCACCTAATTGGGGTTGTACCTTCCTCTCTCCATCAGAAAGTCAAGTTTCATTACAAAGGCTCAGTGGTGACGTTAAAGGGAGATTCTAAGATCACTTATACCCGTGTACCGATCTGTGAGATCAAGCAAGGGTTTGAAGGGATATCTTTGTCGGGCTTTGAGTATATACAATGCGTAGAAGTTGAGTCAGGGTGTAAAGAGAAAATGGCGCTAGATCATAGTCCATATGGAAATATGCAAGTAGGCCAGATCATGAAAGTTATGGGTTTCTTTCCGGGAATGGGCTTAGGTCATCAAGGCACACCTAGTCCCATCAAGTATCCCTCAACAATCTATCCTTTTGGATTGGGCTACCATAGTACCAAAGCAGACAGAAAAGAGATGGCACAGTAAAGAAGGGAAAGACAACTAGCCAAAGAAAAGGGACGGGCCCTTAACCTTACTATGAAACCTTACCGGCCCACGGCCCACCTTGAATGGGGCTTTTGTCAAAGAAGGAGATGATTTTCCCTATTGCGGGTTCCCCGAGCCTATTTACCTTGAAGATAAAAAAGTTAGGGTTCCTGGGTTTGAAATCTTCTTCAACACTCCACTACCTCTCTCCCCAACTACAGCCACGGCCGAAGAGCATGTAAAGTTCGATTGGGCCGACCATATCGATGAAGTCACCATAGGGCCTATGTTCAAAGAAATCGCCTGCATCAAAGTGCATGTTCATGAACCGGATTCCATCTACCTCATTGAAGATGCCACCAGTCCATTGACCAATTGGAGTCTTGAGTATGATCCTCGAGTTGAAGACCCAATCGCGGAAGAATCGCTCCCATCAGATGATAGCTTGTAGGATTTCTATGCTTTCTTTCTATAGGATAGTAGAATAGGACTCATGTTGTTTTTCTTTTTCAATAAAATCATCTCTCATTTTTTGGGAGGCGAATGATAGTTTAGCTTTTGTTACATCTCTTTTTCATGATTAATAAAGTAATCATTTTCTTTATTCTTTTCATTCGCAGCTTGTTTCTTCTTTCTTCAATGGACATATATGGCGTGAATATAGATCCTAGAGAGGATGTTCCCCCCGAGTTTGAACAATGAAGGAAAATGGAACATGCTCGACCTAATATAGATGAATTAACATAAGTTAATTTAGGATCCGATGAATCGCCTAAGATAATTAACATTGGGGCAAATTTGTCACCACAAGAACAAGAAAAATTAGTATCTTAAGGCAGTGCTCATTAACCGATGTCCCTTCCACCATCTTAGTTGAGAAAAGATCATCTACACCATTGTACTTTACAATCCTGTTCTGTGACTCATATAACTCCTTAAGATTCTTGAGGATTGCATATGTACTGTCTATGACCTCATGTTGCCTTTGGAGCTCATTGGTCATCGATGCCATCATATAGCACCTGACTTGCACATCATCCTCGAGCCACTTGTTATACGTGTCTCGCTTCTCTTCAGATGCCCCTTCAGGTAATGCATTGGGGCGCGGAGATTTGATAACATAATCAATTTTATCAGCAGCTAAGACTATTTTCAGGTTCCTAACCTAGTCATTGAAATTTGGACTAGTCAAACGGTTGTCATCAAGGATTCTAGATAGAGGGTTTAGGGGAGCCATCTACAACATAAAATAATAAATGTAAATTTCATATTATTTAAACCATAAATTCCTTTTGGTTTTTAAGTCTTATGGTACCTCCCACTATTTGATTCAAATCCCATATTCCCTTTGTTAATGAGATTCGGGAATTTCAGCATTGAATTTCCTTAGCAGGGATTGGGGTCCCATCAAGGATTAGTAATCCTCACATAATAGGTTTTTGGATACTAATTTTGATGAGTGGATAACTCTTTATCCTAATGCTTCTTAAGCAAATTCCAATATTTCCTTTAGCCTCTAAATTGTAGTATCCTCACATAATAGGTTCTTGGATAGTATTCTTTAGTTAAGTCACACCCACCATTCACATAAGTATGGTCAATTGAATGTTGTATCCCTCACATAATAGGTTCTTGGGATACACCATTTTCGCATCTTATGATATCCAATATTAAAAATAAGATGAGAAGAATTCTTAGAATAGATATGTTCCCGCATATCTGTAGCCAAACATAACCATCAAAGGAATTTCCTTATCTTATAATGGTGGGAGGCTAGGATAAGGCTCATACACCTTTCTTACAACTTAATTTTGAAAACAAGGGTTTTGCAAAAGGGTCTCATTTTTAACATAAACATACATCACATGCATCACATATATATATCAAACATACACATAAAATTTAGACCAAACTTTATTATTAGTTCTTGATTATCCTCCCACTGTCCTTCTAGAGGCTATGGTGGATTCATCTTGAACATATAATAAATTAGGTCAAGGTCCTTACCAAGCATACATCTCATATATTAAATGGGCCTTGGACTGATTATGGACTTTTAGGGTGGGTTCAAACTTTGAGCCTAAAAGATGAACCCTAGGTCTATAATGAGGGTTAGGTGATCGCAATTAAATAGCTATGTAACTATTACACCAAGACTAAAAGATCTTTGAATAGTCTTGAAGTCCTCGCCAAGTCCTTCTCAAGTCCTTGCTTTTCCTCTTTGAACAAGACTCCACCATGCACCTCGAGTCCACCATATTCCACCATGCATCAAATATTACATTTAAAATAAAAGAAAGAAGGGGATTTTTGAGATAGGGGATACATAGGGATTGAGAGGGAAAGAGGCATGTAAGCCTCAAATTAATTACATCACCAATATTTAAACTACTTTAAATACAACCCATTAAAATAAACCAAACACATCCAATGTGCCAATCACATCTTATTTAATTGGTCTTTAGTCCATAATCATCCATTCATATTTATACATTCACATTGCATAAATAAAACAATAACAAAAGAGAAAGGCAATGATGGCAATGGTATATAATTAATTAAAGTCAATGTTATTATTATTATCTCATAACAATAATAAAGTACTTTTAAATCTTATTTAAAATAATCCCATCATATATCATATGATAATATTAGTGTCTTTCCATAAATAAAACTCCTAATCAACACTATTAAGGTTTTAAATAAATAGAATTTAATTTGAGAAATTATTCTCACAATTCCCATCATGCATTTAACACTTTAATATGCATTATAGATTAATCAACATTAACCTATGATGAAGGAATTAAATAATAACTCAATACCAAAAATTCTAAAAGACACAAACCCAGTTTTTCAAAAAACTAAGAATTCAGCTATTGTTTTGGGACTAAACTTTCCTATATTAAAACAAACTTTTAAAATGTGAGAATACTTGATTTCACAAGGATTTTCAGTCCTCTTTCAAATGGCATAGGTCTCGTTTAGTGATTCCAACATTTAGTATTACTTTAAAGCATTTTGTGATACTAACTCCAAACCATGGCAGATTCTGGAATTTGCTCACAAATGGCTTTAAATGGCCTAACCTAAAATGAACTAAGTCATGGAAACACTTCAATTCACTAGGTTTTTCAGTCCTTTTTCCAATGGCAGGGGTCTCATCACTTGATTCCATCATATGGTATCAATTAGAGACATTTTACGATAGAGAGTCAGATTTTCCAGATTTGACTCTTAATCACAAAAAATCTAGTGTGGCTATTCTCGGTCATTAAAAATCATGGGAACTCTTCCTAGACTTTGTTAAGACCTTATATTAATGAAGTCAATAGGTGGCATTGTAACTCCCCAACCTAACATCCGTACCTACCCTTCCGGATAGGTCAACACGTGTCAAGATAGAGGTACATCTTTACCTGCTCATTCGTATATCCTCACGAGAGTCAAGAAGATATATATATAAATTTAACAATATGAAATGTCATGCTCATTCAAATGTCCCAACCGACATATATATTAATAATAAATCAATAATAATAATAATAATGCCAACATCCCTGGCAAATAGGTTATGACATAAACAGTGACAAATCCCAATAATTAAGAAAGATAGAAATAATACACGCCTCGATAAAATGCGACCCTAATGCAGAACCTACTATGTAGCTTCCCAACACTCCTCGAATAGAGGCTTGTTCCAAGCCACGAATGTATCCCCATGCCAACCCGAAATCATCTGCAAAAAGTAGGGATGACCTTCATCGTGCTCAGTAGGAATAAGATAACCTCTACAAATAACAATAATATAATGATACATTGAAAAATTTTAAATAAACAGAATTTCCATAATATTTATTAAACGGCAAATAAAGCAGTCACAAACCTGGGCGGCCTTTCAGTGAAAAGTATACTTGTAAAGCAGTTTATATCCAGTTCATAATTCAATATGAGAAAAATTGTGTGAGTTTAGTTCAGTTACAAATGGAGTGTAATACCCATTATTTCGAAGACCAAGTTCACAAGATGTATATCAAGACGTTGTTCTCAGGCTAAAAAGCCCCCGGCACAACGACAACCAATAATACGTTGTTCTCAGGGTCCCCGGCACAACGACAGCCAATATCACGTTGTTATCAGGCTAATACGCCCCCGGCACAACGACAGCCAAAATCACTCATTATCAAGTGGGAATGTAAAGCAGTAAGATTATATTTTTTAACCCATTTCCAAAGCGAACACGTAAAATTATAATCTATGCCACATAAGCGTATGAAGCATTATTTCAAAAACAATTTTACTCGTTACCAAAAATAGGAGTGAGAGAGATAAACCATGCGCCATCAATATATATATATATATAAACAGTTTTCAAGAGACGTAACCCTTCCAACAAGAATATGCTTTCAAAACATGGTCTGCTTATAATAATTTCATTTGCAAACTTTCAATTTTACCAAAAACAGGGAAACATTTGACCAAAATATCTCACGGCCTTTCCATCATAAAATCTTTTCAGAAAAACTGGGCATATGGATATATAAATCAAATATCTCATTCTTATTTACATAAACTAGGTCACCATATGCCTGTTACTATGTGATTCCATAAAACTTTGAAATAAAAGTGCCTATTCCCCAATTTATATAAACATTCCATTGCGTTTCTAGATAATTCGGCAATAAGCATAGTTAAGATCTCAAACGTCACAGTTCTGTGCTTTAGCTTCATTTCATAAAAATGCCACACAATAATGGTTCTCAAATCGTTATATTCCATGTATCTATTCAACCATTTGATAAACAACGAGGTTCTCAAGTATTCATAAATCAATTTCAAATGTTTTCAATATTCACAAAGTTCTTAAAACAAATATGGAATGATCATATTATCATTAAGAGAAAAAGGCTACTTATCCCTACCTTAATGCAGATGTGTTTTCTAATCCTTTGTGGCTCCACGAGCCTCCCAAATGCAATGCTCATGCACCAATGCTAGTGATCCTTCCAAAGATCTTCCAAGTCTGAGGAAATAACAAATAATGCAAGCAAGAAAGTCAAGAGAAAGCACAAAGATTCACAGCTTCAAAAGTAAAGCGGCTCGCTTCCTAAAACTGCTCACTCGCGACCCTAAAGACTCAAAACCCCAAAATGCTAAACCAAAGGCCTTAAGATTCTCAAGACATAACCCCAAGTACGATTAGATGCTATATGTCGAATTTCGTGGCCAAATGCCAAGTGATTTGAAAGATACAAGCCAAAGAAAGTAGGGTGCACATAAAAAGGCAAATCAAGTATTTACTAAATATCTCTCTCTCCAAAAATAATTTGATTCAAAACCTCAAAATTTAGAAAGTACACTTCATAAGCTTTCCGTACATATAAAGTACGCCTAAATCGGAGTTCGTATGAAAAAGTTATGAAGAAAATAAGAAAAGTGAGAGAAATAAGTTCTGCCCCAAAAAGTAGACTGTTTGGTTCAAACAGTCCCTGTTTGACTCAAACAGTCGACTCTTTGCTTGATAAATCCGAAAAAAACTAGGTTTTCAAGTTACAAAACAACACCAAAACTTAGGATAAACCCACACAACTCATGGAACCCAAAACACAAGCTTTAGAGATTCTAGATTCACAACAAAAACACCAAACAAAGGATCTAATCCAAGAATCCAAACTAAAAACCCATTAAAACCCACAAACCTTACATCCAAGTTACTACAACTCCAATCCTTCACAAATGCACCATCATAAACACAAATCCAGCCAAAAAAACCATCCAAACACCTCAACACAACCCAAAACCAAAACCAAAACTCCCTTCAACCAAAAATCCGAAAATAACCCATGGAAAAACAAAGAATATCAAATATACAAAACTCACCTTCACGATGATGGCTCGAGCTCCGGCGACCTCCGGCGATGCTCCGGCGAGCTCCTTCCCTCTCCCTCACTTGGTCTCTCCCTTACTCAGCCGAAATGAAGAATGAAGAAAAAGAAATGGGTTTTTAACCCTTTTATATACCTAATGGCAAAATAGTAAATATTGAATTTTTTTTTGAAAATAATTAAAATATTCATAAAAAAAGGAAATTAAAATTTGGGTTATCACAATATCATCCCCTTAAAAATAATTTCGTCCTCGAAATTATAATTTAGAAAACACAGTTTGAAAAACAGGAAAAGCGTTCTCACACGTCAAATTTTAACTTTCCACTATACGTCTGGTCAATCATCTTCATCATCATAAGTAGAAATCCTTTACCACGTTCCTTACTTTTCTCACGAGCTTATCAAGTATCGCAGGTGCTGTCTCAAGCCCTTGCACTGCAACTGTAACTCTAACCGTTCACCTTCTGGTACAATATCGAATAGTTCAAGCAGATGCCGTTAACAAGTTCAAACTTCGCATACGCAATAAACTTCAAGTACCTGATTGACTAAGAAACCACTGAGTCTTGATCTTCTGAGTATGATTCCTCTTCTTGGATCTCTTAAGAACTTCCATCAACAGTGTGCACCACCTTCGAACAGTGCTCAAAACAGACGATCACTAGACTATCCAGAATTAATCATGCTGATTATTCGATTCACACACTTCTACTAGATGATCGGCTTCTTGCCTGCTTAATCCATCGCCCTCTGAGAATGCCACATATTTCTTAAATCTCCACCTTATCTTGCTATACTCGTCATCTAATTCATCTTGTATATTGCCATACCCTCTTCACATCAACCACTAATCAGTTAGATTCATCTTCGCAAGAAAGGAATGAGATTTAACACGCTTCTGCTGCGTTAACAAAACTTCCCAAGAAAATTTTGTACATTAGCCTAAAGAAATCCAACTCCTTGTTACAATTCACTTTTTAGAAAGAGATCCACCTCCCTTCAGAACGTCCCCAAATATTACTTAACCTCACACCAACTAATTCTCAAAACTTAACATATATATAACAAAAATTTCCTAGAGAAACATCCTTAATCTTCCTCGACCTGCAGAAACAAACTATACGACCAAAATTATCTAATCTTCTTAATCATAATACCAGTTTAGATCCATCTCTCTTCCAATAAACTCAAACTTACCCACTACATAATAACCTTGATAGCTTACTAAGCTCAGAACACCCTTTCTCATGGGACAAACTATTCTAGTTGACAGCAAGAAAACTCATACCCTTTAAGTTCCTTACTCAAAATTTCCATTTTCTTTCATCTCCACTAGTAGCCCAAAAATTTAAGAAAATGAGGCAAATAGAAAGCTATAAAAACATCTGGTGCTAGAAGCATCACACACTGAATTACAGTATTGTATAAAAGTCAAGTACAACAATGTTCTTAGAAAAATCATAATCATATACATATATAAATCAAAATAGTGCGTAAAACTTGCACCAAAAACTGGGACAATTTAGGTTCACCACCAATTTAGAATACCAGCAATACCCTTCCCTCAACCTCAACCTCATCCTCACCCATCACCAGGGCCTGTTGGAACTGTTGGTCCTATTGGGCCAGGATATCACCATTACTTTTTCACAAAACAACCCACCGTTATCGAGTAAGAAAACAGTTTCAGAAATTTTCAACCAAGCATCGCTCCATGCTTGAACTATACAAATATATGAAACAGTTGCCCTTTCAACATTTGAAATCTTATAAAACTAAATTAAATGATAAACGTACAGATACCACGAGAAAATAAAACTTGCAAACTAAAACTTACTTTCAAACAAAATACAAAACTTTTAACAAACGAAGTTCAAAATAACTGATGCAGGAAAAACACATGTTCTTTAAAAATTTAAAATTTCTCAAAACTAAATTAGACAAAAAATATATGAATACCATAAGAAAATAAAATTTATAACTAGGGCTTGTCTTTAAGCAAAATGAAAAACTTTTCCAATAACAAGGTTCAAAATAACTTTTATATGAAAAACATATATTCTTTAAAATTCAAGGTCACACCTTTCAAAGAAAACACTTTAAAAACTTTTACATTGGACTCTTAACTCAAAAGATAACTTAAAATCTCAATGTTGTTTTCTAAATAATGCACCAAAACAACATTCATACAGTCATATAATCATCAATTTATCACAAACACACATTTAAGTCTCATCAAAATTTATCTAAAGCTTCACAACATTAATACTTCACATTGCCATTAACAATCCTGAAAAAAATATCCCACTTATAACTCAACATACTATAACATAGGGTACTATCAAGAAACGTAACGAAATCTACTATACTCCCAACGGAATCCATATACTTACTCAAAACTTAACATCGAAACAACTTTGAATCTGAACATCATCATTCAACTTATACAAAATTCCATTCCAGCATTCCAAACACAATACTTCATAAAACACTAATGAAATAATTCTCAAAACCAAATCTTAAAGAAAGGCACCAATATCCAAATATTCATTTTCATCAGTAAACCCAATATTACTCAGAAGAAATTACCGAGAACTAGTCATAAAAGAGCTACCAACTTCTTATAAACTTAACACCAAATCCTTTACAACCTTAACAACAAACATCTCATAAATCCATCGATACTAGAAGAAAACAACCAACCTGAAAACTTCAGACATTCCACTGACAAATTTCACATAGGGGTCGAGTACCAATACTCAAAACCCCTAACAATGAAACAGTCACGAGATCAAAATAATTTAAAATAGTGAAAATCAACGATAAACCCAATCCATCCTAACATGTTTATCCATCAACACACATGCATGATGCATGCACTACATCTAGGGTCTCACCTAACCAATATATGCAATGCATGAATTCCCATTTGGATATACTAATGACCTCTGATACCATTTTGTAACGCCCCAACCAAACATACGTACCGACCTTTTCGGAAAGGTCAACACGTGTCAAGATAGAGGTACAACCTGACCTGCTCATTTGTATATCCTCACGAGAGTCAAGAAAATATATATATATATATATATATATATATATATATTTAACAATATGAAATGTCATGCTCATTCAAATGTCCCAAACGACATATATATTAATAATAAATCAATAATAATAATAATAATGCCAACATCCCTGGCAAATAGGTTATGTCACAAACAGTGACAAATCCCAATAATTAAGAAAGATAGAAATAATACACGCCTCGTGAAAATGCGACCCTAATGCAGAACCTACTATGTAGCTTCCCAACACTCCTCGAACAGAGGCTTGTTCCAAGCCACGAATGCATCCCCATGCCAACCTGAAATCTGCTGCAAAAAGCAGGGGTGAGCTTCATCGTGCTCAGTAGGAATAAGATAACCTCTACAAATAACAATAATATAATGATATATGGAAAATTTTTAAATAAACGGAATTTCCATAATATTTATTAAACGGCAAATAAAGCAGTTACAAACCTGGGTGGCCTTTCAGAGAAAAGTATACCTGTAAAGCAGTTTATATCCAGTTCATAATTCAATATGAGAAAAATTGTGTGAGTTTAGTTCGGTTACAAATGCAGTGTAATGCCCATTATTTCGAAGACCAAGTTCACAAGATGTATATCAAGATGTTGTTCTCAGGCTAAAAAGCCCCCGGCACAACAACAGCCAATATTACGTTGTTCTCAGGCTGCCAATATCCCGTTGTTCTCATGTTAATACGCCCCCGGCACAACGACAGCCAATAATACGTTGTTTTCAGGCTAATACGCCCCCGGCACAACGACAGCCAATATCACATTGTTCTCAGGCTAATACGCCCCCAGCACAACGACAGCTAATATCACATTGTTCTCAGGCTAATAAGCCCCAGTCACAACGACAGCCAAAATCACTCATTATCAAGTGGGCATGTAAAGCAGTAAAATTATATGTTTTAACCCATTTCC
>JAESVK010000834.1:341195-357548 GCA_017140935.1 Hamamelis virginiana | reverse complement strand
TTTGGAAAGCCTTGAAAGTGCCAGAAGAGAAATGGGGTGGCTTGGATATATATTGGTCCGATGCTTGATTTCTACATACAAGATATATGGTTGATGAAGATGCAGTGGTGACGGGTTGTTCTGTTTGTTGAAGTCCAATGCATAATTGTCCTACAGATGTAAGATTGTGTTTATTGTTTATACTGTTTTATTTTCCTTCTATCTTTTAGCTTCTGTTTGGATGTTTGGAAAGAACACGGGAAAGAAAATGGAAAAGCTTAAAAATGCTTCATGAATCCATTCCAATGCAATTTTTAGTATTTTCCATTCCTTTCCCTTGTCCTTTCCAGGATTCCAAACAGAAGTTGGTGTATTGAGTTTGAAGTAATGTAATTTTCATCTTCAATAAAATTTAAAACATCATCTACTTCATGCATGGAATCGATATGAAAGAAAAATTATGCCTTACACAACTCGCTACTATTTGCTAATGGTTTAACGCTAAACAAAAGCAATTCTTGTCTGTTCTGGATGGGTCCTAATTAAGTACCCAAAGCCAGAGAGATTTGAGCAGGGTGGATTTAATCCAATGGCAATGGAATAGATCCACAGTGCAGAGAACCGTATAAATTCCCCTCAAACATATAAATGAGGACAAAAAATTAGTCTTGGAAGAAAATGTGTCAGCTTTATTATGTAATAGTTTGATATAACTATGCTCATGGTGAAATACAAAGACAAATAGCAAGATAAGGCTTTGAAGGTGTTGGGGATTCAGATCCTCTGATGGTTTACATTGCATAGTGGACAATGGGGTTGTACTGAGTGCATGGAAGGTTATACCATACTTCTTCTCTGCTCCTCTTTGTTTTTAATGTTAATAATGTCCACTGCAACAGATACCATATGTAAGACCCCGAAATTTTCAATAGTAAATTTTCTTAATTATTATTATTTTATTTTATTTATTGCACACATGAAATTTTGTTATTGGTCATAGTGTGTCATGTGGACACTTTTTGAGAAGGGTGCATGAGAGTATTATGAATGCATTATAATTGAAATGCATTATTGTGTCGACAAGTGGTGGAGTAATGTATTATAATTGAAATGCATTATTGTGTCTACAAGTGGTGGAGTAATGCATTATAATTGAAATGCATTATTGTGTCGGCAAGTGGTGGAATTTAATTGAGTGTTATTAACATAATAATAATTGAGATTTAGTATATTAATATAAATTAATATAATAATATAATAATTTATATTAATATAATTAATATGAATTGACGGAAGTGGTGGGTGTGTGTGTGTATGTGTGTGTGTGTGTCTATATATATATATATAGATAGTGTGGGGGAGGGAGACAGGATAAGAGATAAGGGAGAGAAAGAAAATAATAGTGGGTCGGCATTTTTTGGAGTGCTTGGGAGTAGCTAGATGTGTGGGGTGTTTTATTATATTATATATATATATAATATAATAATAAGGGAGTGGGGGAAGAAAGTGAGATAGAGAAGGGAGTTAGGAGGGAGAAGGGAAGAAAAAAGGAAGGGAATGAGAGAGCTCAGAAGAGGGGGAGGAGAGTCGGAGAAGAGGAGAATGAAAAATAAGAGAGAAGAAAAGGAAAAGAAAGAGAATGAGAGAAAAATGAGAAGCTAAGGGGAAGATGGAGCTGCACAAACGCAGAATACTCGGTAATTTAATTGCATAATTCCGAGCTTAGTGAGGTGAGATATTATTTCTATTTTGATTATATTTCAATTTTTGGATTGAATATGGTATGATTTAATGATGAAATAATGATTTGCATATATATAATATATGTATATCAATGAGGATTTCAAATCTTGGATTTTGATTTTATATGAAAATGAAAAGTTGAAACTTTGGGACTATTTTTCCTATCAACTATATCAACTCAGGATCATGTGTACCAAATTTGGGAATTTTCCGATGAGTAGATTAATTTCTATAATTTTCTGAAGTTTAGAAATACTGAAACTTTGAAAATTTGTAGTATATTGTGTATATGTCCGAAAATTCTGAAATTTGAGTATATTGTAAAGCTTGAATTTATGGATTTTTAGAGACAAGAATCATGGAAAAAGACCTATGGGTGAATGAAAATTTCTAGAGAGAGAAAGCTTCCTTGAAGCTTTAATAGTAGACACAAGGTGTATTTTCATAGTTTATCGAAAAATTATGTTTTTTACATATATGGTATAGATTGATTTTATATGAATTTAGAACTTTGAATCACTTCAATTGGATGTGAATTGTGAGAGAAATTGAGAACCGAAGTTGCCGAAAAATCTGAAATTTTATTAATGAGCCTACTTTGGCATCATTTTTAAATATGTTCGGATGGGAGGTGTTATACACCACCATGATATTTTGAAAGCTTGTATCACACAGATTCTATAACATCTTGAATCATCCAAATCGGATGAGTAACGAAGGAGATATAAGTGTGCAAAGTTGGACAAAAAGATAGAAAATATTGATGTATCATGTACGTGAGTGTGCATGTATGATTCTGTGCTATGAAGGTGCATAGTAAACCATACACCCTCGATTGCAAATTAGTGCTTGTGAATATCATTTTGACTTGGAATTATTTTTTAAAAATCCTATTAAATTAAGTTGATATTAATAAGTACAAAAGTTGCTGTTTGGGAGGCATGAAAGAGCCTAGAAAATTATGGAGCATAGTGAAGGTGCACCATAAGGCTTACCATGTGACCTCATTGTATTTTGACTATTCTAGTATGATTTTTCAATCTAACAAAATTTGATTAATTCTACAAAAATCAAACAAGTGTCCTAGAATGGATTATTTTGTAGAAAAATTCATGTGGATAGAAAATTAACTATTTTCCAAATTGTGAGTCTTTGGAAAATAGTTAAAAATCATGAATAATTGATTTTTATAAAATCAGGATGATTAGTGAAAGATCTTGGAAATACCAGTGATGGAAATCATATTGGCATATATATAAACTGTTAATATATGCATGTGATATTTGTAAAGTTTATAACATGCTGTTATTATTATGAATAAAATGATGAAGCATGTTAATTGTTATGTATAAAATACATACTGGTGATATTTGCCATAATTATTGCACATAAAATTGGCATATGGCATGTGGTGATGATGTTATGAGAAAGTGACTGGGCTTAACAGTAAATTCCATACATCTCATAGTAACAATGTGTTTTAATAAAATAAAACCGTGCACTTGTCATGTGAATATGCGTATATGGGCGCGCATGTTACGCGTGCAGGCAAAGCGGACAATATTGTTACTTGAAGAAGTACGGGGTGTTACAGTGGCACAGTTACATGTGGTGGCTCAAGTTGACTGAGCAGAATGATTTATTTGTATATCACTGATATAACTGTTGATATGAGATATATGTTGAGCTGATATACTATGAAATGTATGCACGAATTGACATACATGAATTGTTGATATGAGATGTATGCCATATGTATTGCATGTAATAATTGCATCTGGCATGAGACACAGTTACATGTGAAATATATTGCATAGAAAATCATATGCATTTATGATTATTTTTGTAACTGTGGAAATGAGGAGTTGAGATACCACCGATGGACAAAAGATCCTGGAAACAGTTAGTGCACTAATATATCACCATTGCTAAAAACAGTACGTAAATCCTCTTGTCAATGAGTGACAATCGCGGTAGGTCCTAAAAAGGCGGAGACTGGGTGATATACATCCTAAAAAGGCGGGGATGCTGTTGTGGTAAGATGGTTGGGTACCTTAAAAATGAGGTAGCCATCTGTTATGATGAAATGGTGAATCCTAAAAATAAGGTTACCATCAGTGTGAATGGTTGATGTTTTGCAGGAAAAGCAGAACAGAGAAAATGACAGGTATGACAGCATGAGCATTGCATCATATATCTGTTATATGCATAAAGCATGCATGTACTGTAAAATTATTTATTGTGAAAAAGTGATGGATAATCTGTAATATATATAAATGAATTACAGATATGATGATTTATTTATGTGATATTTGGCTGATGATAAAATTTGTTGACAGATATGAGAATATGGAAGGATGTGAATATTTCTGAATGTATTGAGACAAGAAGATATTGTATTCTTGTAATATGAATTACAATAATAAAAATGACTCACCGTGGACGTAGGCAATTTTGCCGAACCACGTAAATCCTGGTATTTGTTTATTTTTCTGCTATGTGTTTTCTTTAAGAGGATGACACGTTATCGGCATGAGACTCTATCCAACTCAGTAAACTAAATGGATGTTTTTGGAATTTGGGTACATTACGGGACTGTACTCAGGATACAAACTAGTACTCAGCGCTATCTTTAATTGTTGAGATGTTGAAAAAAAAATATTTAAAGACTTCCGCACGCGTATTTTGAAAAAAAAAAAAAACTGTTTTAAACTGTGTTAATTTTAAAAAGAAATTATTAAAAAGATAAGCGCTTGATGTTTTATGGCACTGTGACATTTCCGCATAGGGGTTACCCTGTGTGGGGTGTTACACCATAACTGTGTCTCAATCCATAAGAGATGGCGATACGTTAGTTTCAACTGGTGGAAGCTTTGAGCTAGGATTTTTCAGCCCAAGTAATTTAATATTGGTCTGAGTTGTTTTATGTTTTCTTTAATGTCTCTAAATGATTTTTTTTTTAATGGGACTGAGAATGTTGAGCATGTTTACAAGTTAATCTATTTGCAAATTTCTTTCATTTCATAAATTTATTTGAAAGCTAAGATCCTCTGTATACATTGCTTGTGCAATCTGAAATGTACCAGCTCTATGTGGCATTATACACACACACATATATATTAAACCTTTCATGTCTATAAATATATAGATAGTAATTATACTTTTTTGGACATCAGATGGAAAGAAGAAGAAGAAGGGGTGGTGGGAGTACAATTATGAGAGTTTTGTGGAGGTGTCAAAGAGGGTAATGCAGGGAAGGAATCGCATGCAGCAGCAGGAAGTGGTACCAGAAGTGCTCTTGTCTATGCTCCCTCCACGTACGCCTGCTCAGATGGACTAAAAAACACTCTCTCACTTCTATTTCTCTATCTTCCTTTTCTCTCTATTTTCTGCTCTGTTTAAGAAATTGAATGATTAGGCATAGGGAGTAAATTTGTTAGGGTCTATATATACATATAGATTATGAAAATCCATTAATTCACATCATATTTATTCAGTATGTTATGTTAAAGTTATTCTTGCTTGTGATTTGCAGATTTTGAAGATATGAGTTGTGAAATGGTATACGGCCAAGTTCGACCATCATTTGAAGAGGATCCAGTGTCCACCATCATTTGACCACAGTGATTCATTACAAGCCAATGTATATTAATTACCCAATATTCTTAATTCTAAGAACTTGAAGCTTAGGAACACTTGTAATTTTTTTCTTCTAGATCAAGTTTGATACACATATCTCATATTTGATCAATTGTAGTGGCAAACATATTATGGATTACATTTTGATCTATGATATTCATTACTATATCATGGTTTAAACTTTGAATGACATGTTTTGGATTCAATTTTGAAGGGTATTATGATTGTAGCATGTAGGATTTATGATACAGGTTTTTGAAAATAGGAAAATAGTGAAACAATGTGCGCTACTTAGAGTATTAGGGACGGTAATTACCATCGCTAAATGAACTCATGCAACAGTTTAATAGTGACGATAATTACTGTCGCTAAAGGTATGAACAGCGACTGTATTTACCATCCCTAAACTCTAAGTTTTAGGGACTGAATTTACTGTTAGTAAATGTATAATAATAGCGTCAATTATTACCGTGACTATTAGGTATGAACAGCGACTGAATTTACCATCCCTAAAAGTCTAAGTTATAGGGACAGTATATACCGTCCCTAAATGTGTGTAATAGTGACAGTCTTTACTGTGCCTAAAAGAAATAATTTATGTCAATATTACTTATTACCGTGCCTAAAAGTCTATGTTTTAGGGATGGTTATTTGATCTATGGCGATGGTAATTTCTATCGGTAAAGGTCAAACTAATAGCGACAGAACACCTTTATTGTCGCTAAATCCCTTTAGCAATGGTGGTGGTGGCAGTGGCAACATAAATTTAGGGACGGAAATTCTGTCGTTAAAGGGCTTTAGCGACAGTATTAAGAGTTTTAGCGACGGTATTTTTCCGTCGGTAAAAGTCATATTTTTTTGTAGTGATAACTTCGTGCAATGTCAGTGTAGTTAACTGAATTTGAATAAGAGGACACGGGCTGTTGGAATAATTAACTTGATGCAGTGTCGACAATGGTTAACTGAATTCAAATTGATTAATTGAATTCGAATCAGAGTACGCGAGCGGTTGGAATAACTTGGTGTAGTGTTGCGGTGATTAATTGAATTTGAATTAGACAACACGTGTCCTTTTCTCATTGGCTTCGTATTGCTAAGAATCACATTTATATCCCACGTTCTCTTGATTCGACATTTTCTAAAGCACCAATGGAATGGCGACAGCCATCCAAGATGGCTGTAAAAATCAAATCTTTGTGGAGTGGATATTTGTTCCAATCATTACAAGAAACAACGACTTGCTCTAGCTTCAATGGGCTAACACGAGCTAACTCGTGAACTATATTTGGGTTAGGTCAACCTTGCGCGATTTAACCCGGCTATGGCACGTTTCTATGACTATATAGCGGCCATCTCCATTAATACTCTTTAGGTAAGCTTTTCCTAATTGAGCACGCACCTTACTCTTATTGTAATATTGGAATACTAGGTGAGCGTCAGAGATTATATGGACGACACCAAATCGATATCCAATCAGTCCTTCGTCCTCTATTTGTTGCTCCATGCAAGAGTAGCATTATAGTTGTTGCCGGAGATGAAATTTGGTAACAACAGATCCAATCCTCTCTATCTTTTTTTTTAGCAATTTAATTCGCTCCTTGATAATAAATGAAATGATAGAATTCATGTGGGATACTTTTTTGATGAAATAAATTTTTGGGATATATAGCATTGTTGCTTCATTTATGGAAAATGCTATATATCCCAAAAATATGTTCCAAAAGTATATCTTAAACGATGTGGTGGATGGTCATTTGGGACACTCTTTTCTTATTATTGACGAGAGAAGTTACTTTAAAAAAATAATAGAAATGGGCATATCCACTGGCAGCATCATTTGGGACACTCTTATAGGGATAATTAATTTTTTGGAATATTTTTTTATCTCTCAAAATATTGACCTTAAAAGAGTGTCACAAATGATGTGACAGATATCCCGTCCTCCTCTTTAAGCAACATTTTTTCTTAATAATAAATGAAAAACTTAAAATCATTTGACACATTTTTGGAAATAAAATTTTTGTGGAATATTGTACAGCTCGCAGTACTGGATATTCATCATTTTCCCTTAATTTAAAGAACAACAATTCTATATCACCCGATACTTTAACCCGAAATTAAAAACCATCCTGCCGTATCGTGGTTTGAGTGGTGTGTGAAAAAGAGAGAAGAAGTTTAAGAGGAGAGACCTCACCACTCAAAACAAGACATTAGGGTGGTTTTTAATTTTGGGTTAAAGTGTCTGGTGCTATAGTATTTTTCAAGGAAGAGGATTAGAAAAATAAAGAAATTTTATGAAGCTTTGAGGCACGTAAATTAAAGCTTTTTTAAGGTATATTTTTACAACAATTCTATATCACCCGACACTTTAACCAAAAATTAAAAACTATCCTGACATGTCATGGTTTGAGTGGTGTGTGAAAAAGAGGGAAGCAGTTTAAGAGCAGAAACCTCAACACTCAAAGCAAAACACATCAGCGTAGTTTTTAATTTTGGGTTCGCCAAAATGTTATAAGGTAAAAATCACCCTTTATTACAAAGCACAAAATGTCAAAACAAAACAAAAAATTTGTAAGTTTTAAATTTCAGTTCCAGTTATCGAGATTTTCCCAATCCAACAAGTTACTTTCAACCTTGGCCCTTCTCTTTGTACGTTCTTGGATGTTTTTTGAACCAGGCTTGATACTTTTCGTTCTCTGTTTCCTAAAATCTCAGTGGTCATTATTGATTTAACCATTCATTGCAAACGAAGTTATACAGTGAGATTTTAGGCGAGTGATCCAAAACTGTGCAAAGCTCAAAATTAAGGCTCAATTTGAATTATCTTTACCTAAATTCACTTTCGCAGAGCTCCACTATCGCTTTTAGACCAATTGAAAGATAATAGAACTGTTAGTCAAAGCTAGACACGCAAGATTTTTCTAAATTAACTTATAGTATAAAAATTTTGATATATGAAGCCACTACAAAAAAAGCTCATTCAAGACCGCTAAAAAGTGTCGTTATAGCTCATTTACGACACTTTTGCAAGTGTCCTCTAGCTTACTGTTGTAAAAAATATATATATGACGACACTTTTAAAAGTGTCATAATAGATAAACCTTTAGGTTCTAAATATAATTCTATCTACATAGTTCTTGTAAGAGAATAAGTAGCTAGCACTTTCATGTCGCATTCAACAAAGCAAGGCAGTGTATATAATTTGCATGAAGTTGTTTCTTCTCTCTCCAAATCGATCCGATTATAATTAAACAGCAAAATCTCAGTAATTTCCCTTATCAAAAATTATTTATACCACTTCAACAAAAAATTAGTTGGAAAGGAAATACATACCGATACATTCTAGAGCATGCAAAATTAATGCAGGGATGAGGAGGGGTATGATCATCGATCATGCAGTGTTATTGTTGAACTGCCTGGCTTGGATTGCTTTGGAGGAGAGATTACTCATTTTAAAAATGTACAAGTCGGATTTGAAACTAGTGACATCTCATGCTATCTTAAAACTAAATAAACAAACTGTAAGAAATTGAAGTCCATCAACGCCTAGTAGTAAAGGCTCTCTCTTTCCTTTTTCAACTATCATGCAGTGTTTCAATGCATGCTCCATTCCTCTTCTTTTGGAGGTTTATGAAATTGTGCAAATAGGTGCATCCTTTGAACAAAAAATGACCATGAAACAGAAAAATGCAAGAATATTTTACTATATATAGCTTCTAATAAACAGGTTTATAAAATTGTGCAAATCTGTTTCTTATTAATTTTGCCACAGTTTCTTTATTTCCATCCCTAGCCTTGCCTTTAAAAATGTCTATACTTAGTGTTACTTCTCTTAATTTCGATCAATCTCATTTCAGTTAGAGAATACTCACTCAAACCTCAAATTATGCCATATAACTTGGGCATCTCTAGCTAGTAATCGGTGGCTGGAATTTTTAGCAGAGAATATTTTTTCTCTCTCTCTATTTCAAATTCAGAACACTGCAGTATGTCACATTGCTAAATAATTAAGTTCGTCTTTCTTTTCCAATTAGTAAAACTTCTATCTAGCATTGAAACTTTTCAATTCATAGATTATGGTCGATTTATGAGGCTAGGGTGTTATTGAACTCTCTATTCATTAATTACTTTCTTATAATTGTTGATGATTACACATGCATACATGCAGTACCCGGATTTTTGATCGACAAATAAAGCAAATTCGAAGTGATAATAGTATTGCATTTGACTTGAAATCTTTCTTTCAATTAATCAGCTGATGGGATACAAGTTTTATCATAAATGTTTCTCTTTTTTGCCATTCAATAACAATTTTATGTCTTCTGCAATGGCTTTTGCATCCATTGAGATCCCATGCAGTCCCCTCCGCGATAGCCCTGCACAATATAAGCCATTCTCTCCCTTCCAATGCACAGGGAGACTGTTATTGGGCATTCCATTGCTATTGAGAGCATACTTGTAGTCCTGCACAAGAAATAATGGCATATTTTTCAATCCATATATAGATTCACCACATTTTCCTGAAATTAATTTTATCTATACATCAATGGCAACGTACCATCAGCCAATTATTCGACGTGCTTCTATAGCCCGTTGCAAATATAAGCACGTCAAATTCTTGCTGAACACCATTTTCAAATGCTACCCTCCTTCGATCAATGCTTGCCAATGCCAGATAAACCTATCAATAATTACGGGAGTGAGATCAAGCATGTAAATATTACTATCACAGGACTTGGGAACAAGGTGTGGAAACTTGGTTAGTGTAAGACCCCGAAATTTTTAATAGTAAATTTTCTTAATTATTATTATTTTATTTTAATTATTGCACACATGACGTTTTGTCATTAGCCATAGAGTGTGCCATGTGGACACTTTTTGAGAAGGGTGCATGAGAGTGTTACGAATGCATTATAATTGAAATGCATTATTGTCTTGGCAAGTAGTGGATGATCACCATATTATATTTTATGATTATATATACACACACACACACACACACACACACACACATTGATATATATGATTGATTCAATGTGTGTGTGTGTGTGTGTGTGTGTGTGTGTGATTAGGGTGAGACCCCACCCAATTTGTTGGGTAGTGGGGTGTTTGTGTTTGAATGGAAGATAGAATTGGGATTCAGGAGGAGGAGAGAAAGAAAGTTAGGAGAAAGAGAAAGGTAGAGAGGAGAAGGGGAGATAGGAAGGTTAGATAGAGATAGGGAGATAAAAAGGAGAGAGAGAGATCAAAAGAAGGGGGAGTCGGAGAGGAGGAGAAGGGAGAAAGAGGAGAGAAGAAAATAAAAGAAAAGAAATAGAATGAGAGAAAAATGAGAAGCTAAGGGGAAGATGGAGCTGCACAAACGCATAATAATTGGTACTTTTATTTCATAAGTCAGAGACTAGTAAGGTGAGATACTATTTCTATTTTAATTATATTTCAATTTTTGGATTGAATATGGTATGATTTAATGATGAAATAATGATTTACATATATATATAATATATATATATCAATGGGGATTTCAAATCTTGGATTTTTATTTTATATGAAAATGAAAAACTGAAACTTTGGGACTATTTTTTCCATAAACTATATCAACTCAAGATCATGTGTACAAAATTTGGGAATTTTCCGATGAGTAGATTAATTTCTATAATTTTCTGAAGTTTAGTAATACTGAAACTTTGAAAATTTGTAGTATATTGTGTATATGTTCGAAAATTCTGAAATTTGAGTATATTGCAAAGCTTGAATTTATGGATTTTTAGAGACAAGAATCATGGAAAAAGACCAATGAGTGAATGAGAATTTCTAGAGAGAGAAAGCTTCCATGAAGCTTTAATAGGAGACACAAGGGGTATTTTCACAGTATATCGAAAAATTATTATTTTTATATATATGGTATAGATTGATTTTATATGAATTTAAAACTTTGAATCACTTCAATTGGATGTGAATTATGAGAGAAATTGAGAAACGAAGTTGCCGAAAAATCTGAAATTTTATTAACTAGCCTACTTTGGCATCATTTTTAAATATGTTCGGATGGGAGGTGTTATACACTACCATTATATTTTGGTAGAAACCAAAATATAATTGCATTATCTCAGCTGGAACTGGGGTTCGGGGGGTTTCAATAAGTTTATATTCCAATACCTATTAAGACGAATATTGACCAAATTAAAAAAATAAATAATAAATAAAAATAGAAACCAAGTGTAGGATTCCCAAAAGTAAAACTGGATATATGAGAGAGAGAGAGAGAGAGAGAGAGAGTTGCATCTGTTTCTGTTCTTACTTCTGCTTCTTGTTTAGGCAACACTAGCTTCTATTAAACTTTCTAATGGGGATGTTGAATCTGTTTCTTATTAATTTTGGCACAGTTTCTATATTTCCATCCCTTGTCTTTAAAAATGTATATACTTTGTGTTCCTTCTTTTAATTTCAAACTTATTCCAGTTAGCATATATACTCACCCAAACCTCAACTTGTGCCATAACTTAGGCATATTTCTCTAGCTTATAGTAATCGGTTGCTGGAATTTTTTGCAGAGACTGTTTATGATATCTTTATTTCAAATCAGAACATTGTAGTGAGCAACATTACCAAACAAGCTAGCTCATTTTCTTTTCAGATACTAAAATTTCTACCATTGAAACTTTTCAATTGATGGATTATGATATACGAGGCTAGGGTTGAACTCTCTATTCATTAGGGGTTCACATTAATTCCTTTCTAATAATTGTTGAGTACACATGCATGCATGCTGCACCCAGGTTTACCTCATGTCTCATAAATTTGAAACTCAATAGCTACTTAAATCTTTCTTTGCTTTAGATGAAATAACCCAATTTGATCAAAAAATTAATGCAAATTCGAAGTGATAATGGTAATAAATTTGACATGAAATCTTTCTTTCAATTAAATATAATGATCGGTGAAATTCTTCAACAAAGAATATATGTACACTTTAATATTAGCTGATCGGATACAAGTTTTATCGAATGTTTCTCTCTTTTTTGCTATTCAACAACAATATTATGTCTTCTACAATGGCTTTTGCATCCATTGAGATCCCATGCAGTCCCCTCCGCGATAGCCCCACACAATATAAACCATTCTCTCCCTTCCAATGCATTGGGAAGCTATTTGGGAATTCCATTGCTATTGAGAGCATAATACATTGTAGTATGAGGAATTGAGGAATATATATATATATATATATCATTACAAGAAAATAGATTTTTAGCCACGGCAATTTAGGGATGGAAACTAAAAGTGTCGCTGAAACATATCACTAGGGACAGTAATATTTCCATCGCTAAGTTTCCATTGCCAAAACTTTATTTTTTTGTTTTAATGTTGAAAAAATTATCTCTCACTATATGTTCCGTCGCAATTTATTTTTTAGTGACTATAATTATTATCGCAAAATCTAATGATTATAAGGACTGTAATTTCTGTCCCTAATGATTTAATTTTTTAAAATATTATTAACTATAGCCATGGTAATTTCCATAGCTAAATCTAAAAATTATAGTGACAATAATTTCGGTCCCTAATGGTTTCATTTATTTAAATATTATTAACTATAGCCATGATAATTATCAATGGCTAATTATAAATCTATAGCCACATAAAAATTGGGTTGCTAATCTTTTTTTTTTTTTTCCCAAAAATAAAAAAAAAAATTTTTTTTTTCCAAAAATAAAAAAAAAAAAAAAAAAAAAATCGTATAATTCATTTTCTGCAAACAGCAAATGTTTTATGCACCAATGTGCTCTCTCGCTCTGCAAACAGTGAAATCTCAACAAAAGTAAGTTAGGGTTCTCAGCGAAATCTCAAATTATAAGTCTCGTCTCCAACTCTCCAAGCTAGGGTTTTCTCTCACTCTTCCTCATCTCCTCTGCAACAGCTAGGGTTCTCTCACACTTCCTCATCTCCTCTGCAAACAGCTAGGGTTCAGTGAGCTCTCCAAGCTAGGGTTCTTTCTCGCGCTGCCGTCGTTGGTTGAGATCTAGTGAGCTCGCTCCCAAATCGAGGTGAGTTCCTTCTCAAATCTCATCAACAACGGCTAGGGTTCTACTCTGCATCTTTTATTGTTGCTTGAAATGGTTTTCTGTTTATATTTCATTCCCTTTTCAAAGTAAATTTCAATTTTTTTCTTATTCATTTCCTTGACTTTTCCAAGATCCAAACAAAATTTTAATGTCATATTTGTAGAAAAGAAGAACAAACAGTAGAACTTAATTGTTTGAAAAAAAAAATTGCAGAAAGAAAGATAGTAATTGGATTGAATTGGCTTGGTTTTGCTCCTGTTTTGGTTAGGAAATCAAAATGAACATGTTATAATACAAGAGTAATGAATGCCAAAATATTTTATTCTTGATCTAATCCAAGCTTTGATGATAAAAGCTAGACTAAAAAAATATCATAGTTCTCTGTTGGTTCATCTAGAAGCTTTGTAGTCACCTGTCTTTCAATTTTGCTTGAATTCTAGAGTTCCTTCGGTGCGTGGTGCAGCTTCCTTCATCGGGATACTAAGATAGGAAAGGTTCAAAGGAAGCTAGGTTTCAGCTCTAGCTCTATCCTAGGGCTCAAACTCAGGGAAGAAGTCAAAAAACAAAAGATGCTTTGAAACAATGTTTTAATATTAATGTGATGTTGTAAATTGACAAATCATCATGAAATTGAGTTGGCATCTATCTGGAAACCATGCTGGCTGCTTGACTCCCAGTAATATTGGAAACTTTGGGTTTGAAGGAAAATTGGTAAATGCATGGTAGATTAGTTGAATTCTTTATTTGTAGTTATTGAAAACCACAAAGCAAGTTTGGCCAGTGGATTGGAAATATAGGGTCACGATTCCTTGTATCTTGGCTATTTATCCACCTTAGTAGTTAGTATTCAAATTAAATCTCTCTTTTTGCCTTAGATAGGCAAATAGTGCAAATGGCTATTCCTATGTCAATTTAGGAGGGAGATAATAAGAGAAAAGGGGAGAGCTAAGCTTTAGGCAATTGTGTATTCATGTATATTTTCCTACACAATCAAGCTAAGCTTTAGGCAACAAGTTTGGTCCTCAGGTTGCACCGAACCAACTGAATCAAGTTAAACCCCTGTTCTGGACTGGCATAATAAGTAAAAAATGATAGGCTCTATTCAGAAAAATCTGATGTTATTTCTCTATGTTAGAACTACTACAAACAATATGTGTTCCCCACACATCCCTGAGAATACTTCAGTCTTTCTAGCACAGTAGAGTGCAAAAGAATCATGAAGACATCCATGGAAGGTTATACCATACTTCTTCTTTGCTCCTCTTTGTTTTTAATGTTAATAATGTCCACTGCAACAAATACCATAACTGTCAATCCATAAGAGATGGTGATACGTTATTTTCTGCTGGTGGAAGCTTTGAGCTAGGATTTTTCAGCCCAGGTAATTTAATATTGGTCTGAGTTGTTTTATGTTTTCTTAAATGTCTCTAAATGATTTTTTTTTTTTTTTTTTCAACTGAGAATGCTGAGCATGTTTACAAGTTAATCTATTTGAAAATTTCTTTCATTTCATAAATTTATTTGAAAGCTAAGATCCTATGTATACATTGCTTGTGCAATCTGAAATCTACCAGCTCGATGTGGCTTGCACTGTTCATGCTTCCACCAGTGAATGCATTGAATTTTTAATTTGTTATAGGGCTATGTTATGGCAGAAATCTTTTGGTTATTTTTCCAGTTAATGCATTAATTTTTTCTTTTTTAATTTGTTTAGGATCATAGTGCTACTTTGCTGCAATATCTGGATATAAATACCAAACATAATGATCCCATATTTAGGATAATTTTTTATTTTAATATACATTAGATGATTAGCCAAACAAAGGAACTTGATGGCCCCATAACTTTTCCATTTAAAATGTTCAAGTATCTAACCTTTTCACTAATCTGTTAATTAGCGTCTTTTTTTAATGTTAAAAGTAGCAATTTTAAGTTGTCCTATTTTTATGATTTCTGAAATTTCAATCCAGTCTCCATATTCTTTTTTGTTTGTTTAGGATTTGTGAACTTTTGGATGGACAATGCCCAAAATATTGGCCGATGAGACACTGACTGCGCTCCAAGAAGAGTTGAGGCTTGTGAGGCAAGAACAAGAACAAATGAAAAAAGAACGAGAAGAAGAGAGGATTGCCTATCCATTCATGTATAGACATTGGAAGAAAGACTTTGTTGAACAAATGATGAGCCTTGAAGGGACTTCACATTGATAGTCACTAGATTTTTGGATATTTTTGATCAATTATATTGGCAAACATATTATGGATTACATTTTGATCTATGATATATATTCATTATGTACTATATCATGGTTTAAACTTTGAATGGCATGTTTTGGATTCAATTTTGAAGGGTATTATGATTGTAGCATGTAGAATATATGATACAGGTTTTTCGAAAACAGGAAAATAGTGAAACAATGTGCGCTACTTAGAGCATTAGGGATGATAATTACCATCGATAAATGAACTCATGAAACAGTTTAATAGTGACAGTAATTACTGTCGCTGAAGGTATGAACAGCAACTGTATTTACCATCCCTAAACTCTAAAATATAGGGACTAAATTGACTGTCAGTAAATGTATAATAATAGCGTCAATTATTACCGTGGCTATTAAGTATGAACAGAGACTGTATTTATCATCCCTAAAAGTCTATGTTATAGGGACAGTAAATACCATCCCTAAATGTGTGTAATAGTGTCAGCTTTTACCGTGCCTAAAAAAAATAATTTCCATCGGTATTACTTATTACCGTGCCTAAAAGTCTATGTTATAGGATGGTTATTTGATTTATGGCGATTGTAATTTCCGTCGGTAAAAGTGAAACTATTAGCGACAGTGTGACAACCCAGACATTTAAATCTTCATTCATGTGTTTTTAAATAAAGTTTTTGTATTTCTTTTGTTTAAAAAAAAAAAAAAAAAAAA
>JAESVK010000834.1:286444-321195 GCA_017140935.1 Hamamelis virginiana | reverse complement strand
TATGGTCTACTATGCACCTTCACCACACAGGATTATACATGCACACTCACGTACATGTTACGTCCATATTTTCCATCTTTTTGGCCAACTTTGCACACTTATATCTCCTTCGTTACTCATCCGATTTGGATGATTCAAGATGTTATAGAATCTGTGTGATACAAGCTTTCAAAATATTATAGTGGTGTATAACACCTCCCATCCGAACATATTTAAAAATGATGCCAAAGTAGGCTCGTTAATAAAATTTCAGATTTTTCGGCAACTTCGGTTTTCAATTTCTCTCACAATTCACATCCAATTGAAGTGATTCAAAGTTCTAAATTCATATAAAATCAATCTACACCATATATGTAAAAATCATAATTTTTCGATAAACTATGAAAATACACCTTGTGCCTACTATTAAAGCTTCAAGGAAACTTTCTCTCTCTAGAAATTCCCATTCATCCATAGGTCTTTTTCCATGATTCTTGTCTCTAAAAATCCATAAATTCAAGCTTTACAATATACTCAAATTTCAGAATTTTCGGACATATACACAATATACTACAAACTTTCAAAGTTTCAGTATTTCTAAACTTCAGAAAATTATAGAAATTAATCTACTCATCGGAAAATTCCCAAATTTGATACACATGATCCTGAGTTGATATAATTGATGGGAAAAATAGTCCCAAAGTTTCAGCTTTTCATTTTCATATAAAATAAAAATCCAAGATTTGAAATCCCCATATTTCATTGTCATGATTTAAACCCATCCAAAAACAGTTTTTAGTGTTTAGGCCGTATCTTCTAGCTCATTTATCCAAATTTAATGAACTTTAGTGTTCTGAAAAGAAGACTCGAAGATCTACAATTTCATATTTCACAACCTTAGCCTAAATTCAACATTTTCATAGTCAAAATAAGCAATTACTGTAGCCTTTCTATTTTGAACGAAAATATCTTTTGCTGAAAAACCAATTTGAGTAAAACAGTCATAACTCTCCACACAAAATTCCAAATAAGTCAAGGTTGGATTCATTAGAAAGCTAATTGAAAGACCTACAACTTTCATGAAGAAGGTTTAGATCAATTCGGCCTCTAACCAATCAATAATACCCAAACAGTATGCTCTATTTTGGAGCTCAATTTGTTCTAAATTTTCCTAGAACTTTCTAGGCAAACAAACACCTCCCAATTTCACCAAATCATGATATAAACTCATCAATTAAGCTAAAATCAAGATAGAAAAGAGTAGGAACCTCACCTATTTTCGAATTTGAAGAAGATTTGGAGTAGAATTTCCCAAATTCTCAAACTTTCTCTTCTTTCCTTTTCTCTTTTCTTCTTCTCTTCTTTCCTTCTCTCTTTCTTTCTTTCCTTTTCTTTTTTTTTTCCTCCTCTTCTTTCTCTCTTCTCTCTCCTTTCTCTTCCGAAGACCCCCCTCTTCTTATCTCTCTCTCTCTCTCTCACTCATTGCCCCGACAACCCTTCATTATTTCTTTCTTTTCTTTCTTCTTTTTCTCACCCTCTCTCTTATCCTGTCTCCCCCTCCCCTCCATTATATACATATATATATAGATATATATGTCTACACACACACACACACACACACACATACACACACCCCCACTACCCAACAAATTGGGTGGGGTCTCACCCTATATATATATATATATATATATATATATATATATATATATATATATATAATCAATCATTCACTCCATTATAATTATAATGCATTCCTCCACCACTTGCCGACATAATAATGCATTTCAATTATAATGCATTACTCCACCACTTGTCGACACAATAATGCATTTCAATTATAATGCATTCATAATACTCTCATGCACCCTTCTCAAAAAGTGTCCACATGGCACACTATGGCCAATAACAAAATTCCATGTGTGCAATAAATAAAATAAAATAATAATAATTAAGAAAAATTTACTATTGAAAATTTTGGGGTCTCACAATATATATCATTGTTGCTTCATTTATGGAAAATGCTATATTTCCCAAAAAATTGTTCCAAAAGTATATCTCAAACGATGTGGTGGGTGGTCATTTGGGACACTCTTTTCTTATTATTGAGGAGAGAAGTTTCTTTAAAAATAAAAATAAAAATAGTAATGGGCATATCCAATGGCCGCATCATTTGGGACACTCTTATAGGGATAATTTTTTGGAATATTTTTTGATCGATCTCTCAAAATACTGTCCCTAAAAGAGTGTCACAAATGATGTGGCAGATATCACGTCCTCCTCCTTAAGCAACATTTTTTCTTAATAATAAATGAAAAACTTAAAATCATTTGATACATTTTTGGAAATTAAATTTTTTGGGAATATTGTACAGCGCGCAGTACTGGATTTTCATTATTTTCCCTTAATTTAAAGAACAACAATTCTATATCACCCGACAATTTAACCTGAAATTAAAAACCACCCTGACGTGTCGTGGTTTGAGTGGTATGTGAAAAAAAAGGGAAGCAGTTTAAGATGAGAGAACTCACCACTCAAAGCAGGACACACCAGGGTGGTTTTCAATTTCGGGTTAAAGTGTCTAGTGCTATAGTATTTTTCAAGGAAGAGGATTAGAAAAAAAAAAAAAGAAATTTTATACAGCTTTGAGGCACGTAAATTAATGCTTTTTTAAGCAATATTTTTACAACAATTCTATATCGCCTGACACTTTAACCAGAAATTAAAAACCACCTCAACGTGTCGTGGTTTGAGTGGTGTGTGAAAAAAAAGGAAGCAGTTTAAGAGGAGAAACCTCACCACTCAAAGCAAGACACATCATGGTGGTTTTTAATTTCGAGTTCACCAAAATGTTATAAGGTCAAAATCGCCCTTTATTACAAAGCACAAAATGTCAAAAGGAAACAAAAAATTTGAAAGTTTTTAATTCCAGTTCAAGTTATCGAGAGTTTCCCAATCTAACAAGTTACTTTCAACCTCGGTCCTTCTCTTTGTACATTCTTGGATGTTTTTTGAACCAGATTGACTTGATACTTTTCATTCTCTGTTTCCTAAAATCTCAGAGGTAATTATTGATTTAACCATTCATTGCATCAGTTTCTTTTCATACTTCTGCTTCTTGTTTAGGCAACACTATAGCTTCGATCTATTAAACTTTCTAATGGGAATTTTGCATCTTTTTCTTATTAATTTTGGCAAGTTTCTTTATTTCCATCCCTAGCCTTGTTTTTAAAAATTTATATACTTAGTGTTCCTTCTCTTAATAATTTCGATCAATCTCATTTCAGTTAGAGAATACTTGTGCCATATAATTACTTGGGCATCTCTAGCTCGTAATATGCGGCTGGAATTTTTAGCAGAGACTATTTTTTCTCTCACTTTCAAATTCAGAACACTGCAGTATGTCACATATATTGCAAAATAATTAATCTCGTCTGTCTTTTCCAATTAGTAAAACTTCTAGCTATCATTGAAACTATTCAATTCATAGATTATGGTCGATTTATGAGGCTAGGGTATTATTGAACTCTGTAAGACCCCTCACAGGTAACCCCTATACGGAAATGCTACAATGACATAAAACACTAAGCGTTTATCTTCCGATATTACCATTTAAAAATTTATAAGGTTTTACAAAGTACGTAAGTGCGGAAATTTAAAATATTTACATCATCTCAAAACAAAGATAGCGCTGAGTACTAGTTCGCGTCACGAGTATAGTCCCATAATGTACCCAAAAAATATATATTAAATTTATATTACAAACCCAAAATGAATATCTACTGAGGAGAATTAACAATACTGTCAAGATAGCTCTCAGAACATCCAACATTTCCAAGATCTCCATAATAGATTACTGATATATTGGTCTTGTGGGGGGGAAGAAAATGCAGGGTGAGCAAAGAAAACGCGGGGTGAGCAAAACCACTATTGCTCAATAAGATTCTCAAATCTTATATACCACATAACTCTTTTAAAAGAGACAATAAAATTTTTAAATCTTTCATCAAATTTCATTATCAACCAAACATTTCATAGCAAGATTATAATCTATGTAATCATTCACATTTCAATAGAGAATGACCTCACACTACATGCACATTTCATGCATATGATAGATATAGAATACAATGCTCATGCAGTCATACATGTCATCTCCTCTGTCCTGCCTGTCGTGCAAAACAGAAATTTACATTCGGATGGTAATCACATTTTAGGTTCTACCATCTAACCACAACAGCATCCCCACCTTTTTAGGATGTATATCACTCAGTCCACACCTTTTTAGGACCTACCGAGACTGTCACTCACTGACAGGAGGATTTACTTGCTGTTGTTAGTGAGGGTGATATATTAGTGCACTAACTGATTCCATGATCTTTTGTCCATCAGTGGTATTTCAACACTTCATTCCCACAGTTACATAAATAATCATGAATACATATGATTTTCTACGCAATATATTTCACATGTAACTGTGCTCCATATATGCCAGATGCAAATATTTCATGCAATGCATATGGCATATATCTCATGTCTATCACTCATGTACATCAATTCATGCATACATTTCATGCATATTAACTCAAGCATATATAGCATTTGCAAGATAATTCATGCATTTATCTGAGCGTATAAGATCATAAATAAATAACTACCATAGCAAGAATTATGTAACAGTAGTAACTGTATTCAATTTCATAATTATTTCCAATATTTGTTTGCGTACAAAATTTGGGTTTCGATCCTGTGGTCTATGGGTTATGGACCTACCACGCTTCCACTGCGCACTCTGACCCAAAACATATCTTAAATAAGTCCAAGGATTAGTTCTAGGTTGAAGGAATGACTTCTTTTTAAAATATCAATCCATTTGTTAATAAAATTTTTCCCAAAATCCTTAATTAGTTTTGAAAATTTGCAGAAAATTAATGGGGCGTTCTCAGTCCCATTTTAATATACCAAAAATATTAAAATAGAAACATTTATAAAGTAGTTTGGGGCAAAATTTGTTAGAAAACTATAGGGTTTAAGTCAAAATTTTGACTTTTAAACATTGCACGAAGCTTTAAAAATTCCCCGAAAATTTTCTAGTGACCAAACACATCCCAAACCACTTCAAACATATTTAAAATTGAAAAATACACATTTTAAAAAAAATTGGGGACACATGGCAGGTGCACGCGCCCTCACGCGCGTGTGGGGGTGGTTCCCGTGCACTGTTCATCTACCTCCCTATTTTTCTCCGAATTTTGCAGAACTTGAACCCTTCAATTCTCTTTCTACAAAATTCCAAATTCGATGAAACCAATTTCTAAATTCTCTAAAATCATCCTCTACAACATATCCAAAATTGTGAATTTTTTGAAATAACCTCTATTTTCTGGAAAGTTTTCTCTCCCATGGCTTTAAAAATTCACCAAAAATAATGTATTAATGGAAAAAATATGAGGCCACCATGAAAATTCATGGTTGAACCTCTAGTATCTGTGAAAAATAACTAGAACATCCAGTTATGTCGTTTGGTATATAAAATGAAAAATATCCCTAGTTTCCACCATTAAAGCTTCATGGAAGCTTTCTCTCTCTAAAAATTCTCACTCTACACTTAAAATTGGCACTTAGGCTCACTAGGGTATGTTAATATGACTAAGAGAAGAAGGTTTATGGTCATGTGAGGTTCCAATTCATCATGTATATCAAAATTGAATTACACATGAAATCATGATTTTTATGAACTTTGGGTGAGTTTTTGAGAGCTTGTAATGGCTTCCAATATTCCTCAATTTCATTCAAAACTATTATGGGATATACATGGTATGAGAATCATACCTTAATTGGGATTTTTGTATAAGTTTGAATTCCCAAAAGTTGTACAAAAGTGGTCACCTTCAGCAATCCGAAAATTGAATTTTTCTTCCTCTCTCTTATTTTTCTTCTCTTCCCTTCTCTTCCTTCTCTTTCTCTCTCCCTTCCTCTCTTCTTTTGCAATCTAGTAACTTGCTGTCCATGAATTCTTGGTCAGCAAGAAGCCTCTCTCTCTCTCTCTCTCTCTGTCACCGTAATGCCCAAGCAAAAATCCTTCTCTCTCTTCGTAATGTTAATTTCCTATTGGCTGGAATAAAGTCATACTTATCACCTGATGACTAACATTAAGATAAGTCATCCTTATCACCTTGGTCATCAAGAAATGGGAGTATAATTTGGGTGCATTAAGGTGCAGCATAGGGCAACTACACCCTCAACAATCTCTAGACACTTGGCACATTGTTGTTGTGCCATGTGCGCAAACAATATATATATATATATATTAAGCCAGCAAAGTTTCAGGGTCTCACAAACTCTCTATTCATTAATTACTTTCTTATAATTGTTGATGATTACACGTGCATGCATGCAGTACCCGGGTTTATATAATTACCTCATATGTCACAAATCTGAAACTGGATAGCTACTTAAAGCAAATTCGAAGTGATAATAGTATTGCATTTGACTTGAAATCTTTCTTTCAATTAAGTGATGATTAGCTGATAGGCTACAAAAAAAAAAAAAAAAAAAAAAAAAAAATAATTTTTTTATATACATAAAAATATATATATATATATATATAATCAGCTGATAGGATACAAGTTTTGTCATAAATGTTTCTCTTTTTTGCTATTCAATAACAATTTTATGTCTTCTGCAATGGATTTTGCATCCATTGAGATCCCATGCAGTCCCCTCCGCGATAACCCTGCACAATATAAGCCATTCTCTCCCTTCCAATGCATGGGGAAACTGTTTTTGGGCATTCCATTGCTATTGAGAGCATACTTGTAGTCCTGCACATGAAATAATGACATATTCCTCAATCCATACATAGATTCACAACATTTTCCTGAAATTAATTTTATCTATACATCAATGCATATGGCAACTACCATCAGCCACTTAGTCGACGTGCTTCTATAGCCCGTTGCAAATATAAGCACGTCAAATTCTTGCTCAACACCATTTTCAAATGCTACCCTCCTTCCATCAATGCTTGCCAATGCCGGATAAACCTATCAATAATTACGGGAGTGAGATCAAGCATGTAAATATTACTATCACAGGACTTGTGAACGAGGTGTGGCAACTTGGTTAGGCAGCATGAGGCCTAACTATAGCCAACACTGTGTATATGTATTTGTGTAACTAGATATTAATTGTGCACGTAAGGGTGAGTACGTATATTTATAAGTAATGTCATATGCGCGACTAACTAATTAATCTGCAAGCTTAGGGTTGGCCTACAAGCCTGTAGACATAGTCCTACAAGCTGGACTGGACAAGCCAATTAAGCACCCTTCTATCAGTACCAGAAATTATTAGTACATGTATGTATGAATTATTTACTTACCAGTATCTCTCCAGCTCGGATCCTTTTAGCTGTTCCTACATCAATGACAGGAGATCTTCCCGTTTCATCTTTTAGTAGGAATGGACCCTTTGACGGTCGACGAATCCCAAAATTTGACAAATCACGGAAGACAACATTGGCAAGCAACACGATAAAAAAGTCTACTAAAGAAACTGGGAAGCCGAATTTCAGTAGCAGCATTCCTATATACACCATCTCTTTGTTGAGCAAATGGAACTGGAAACAAATCACCAAGTGAGTAACAGAACATGATAAATTATCATATATATATATATATATATAATCGCATGCATTAACAAAAGAGAACCACCTTTTATAAGGGTATTTTCAAAAATCAACTGCTATTCATCTCAACAAAAGAGAGCTTGAAATATTAAGATTAGACTCTAATGTAGGAGGCATGCATGGCATAGACTTCGATCTCATTATATTGAACTATAAATATATGAAGTTTCACTTTTTTCATGCATGTGCTCCATTCAGTAGGTGCAAACAGGATTAATGAGTGGACTACCACCAACCCTTTTCTCACTGCTGAGAGAGAGAGAGAGAGAGAGAGATGTTACCGGGCTTCGAACTACTATAGAAGTTTTTGCCCCGTGATTGGAGAGATCAAAAGCAATCTCCATTCCGGAGTTGGCACAGCCAACTACTAGAACCTTTTTTCCACAATACTCAACCCCATTCTTATACCGATTGGAGTGGAGTATTTCTCCAGCAAAGCTGTCTAAGCCAGGCAACTGAGGGACAAAACCCTCAGAGTTCTCTCCCGTTGCCACCACCAAGAACCGGGCGGCATAGTCCTCCATAACTCTTGTTTTGGTATTCTCCGCCTGGATCCACCATGTCTCTGCACCTTCATCATAGAAAGCAGAAACAACACTACGACAATAAAAAGGCTTTATATCAAAACGTATAACATATTCATCCAAATATTGGATGAAAGCATTTTTAGGTAAAAATCTTGGGCTAGAGGGTGAGTGTGGCATATATGGAAGAGAGCAAAATTCTTTGGCTAAATGGAGCTTTAGCCGATCGTAGCTTCTATTCTTCCAAAGAGAAGCACTGCAGTTTTCTCTCTCTAGGACTATGTTGGAAATATTGTAATGGTTGAGGCATGCTGATACTGCAAGGCCTGAAGGACCAGCTCCAACTATGACCACCGCTGCGTCCTGCATTGTAACTGGAGATTCCATTTTTTTGTTTTTGGGTGGAAACTATAACTGCAGATTCAAGTGGGGGGTTTTGGAGGTCTAATTTCACAGAGGATGGAGATTGTGTTTGCTGTATTCCTAAATGGGTGAAATGAGGCTGTTCTATAGGGGAGGCAGCTTGTGAAGAGATAAATGCCATGTAACAAGTGTCTTAAGACTGGGTTCTAATCATGCATGCAGGCACATGCACACACACACTCTCTCTCTAGTCTCTTTCTCTCTCTCTTCCTCTCTCTCTCTCTCTTCCGGGCCTCCTGCTCTCTTCCCGGTCTGCCATCCAGCTGGATGTTTGAGCATCCTACAGTTGTTTCCATTTGAATTTTTATTCAATTTGGTTCATATTGCTCCAAATAGGGATTGAAACGGTTATATAATAAATAAATAAATAAAAATTAGAGGTTTTAACCAATAACCCCCGTGAAAGGATGCTATACCCAAAAGTCCCTAATAAAAAATAGATTTTTATTAAGGATGGGACTATATACAACACATAATTTTACTAAAGGCAGCCCATTTAAAATATTCATCGGGTCTATTTTACCCTTTTCTAACCCAATAATTTTTAACCAACCCTTATTTATACAAAACAAAAGTTTTAAAATGTCATAAATGCCCTCATTCTAAATACTATACCCAAATAGAAATCAAAACAAAAACCTTGTTCCTTCGTGTTCATCTTTGCATGCACGGCATTGAAGAAGTTCTCCAACCTTTGAGCCATCGAACACCAGCCACGCCATTGAAGCATCACCAACCGCCATTAAGCTTTTCCTTCGTCTTCATCTTCGCACGCCATTGAAGCTTTTGTTTTAGGTTTTTTTTTGTATATTATTGATAAACATTATATTTGGAACAAACTTGCTTCAAAACATCAAAAGTAGCATTTTATAGTCATTATGGTACGATGATGTTACGAAAAAAAACTCCTATTTCGATAGGAAAATTAAGAAAAAACATTTTGTGTTCGAGTTCGCATTCGGACTGGTACATCCAAATATGAATCTACACATTCGAACACCACTTGCCGAATACATTTAACAATATTCCACATCACATAACCGAATGTAGCCCCGGCCTTACATTCGGCTCTAACAGACCGAATGTTTAACTTTCATATTCGACATTAGCGTGTCGAACATTAAAACATATATATTTTTTAAAAAAAAAAACTCATATTCGAATACCACCTGCCAACTACATTTAACAATATTCGGTATCAAGAGATCGAAAATGAAGGAACAATATTCGGTATTAAATAACTGAATTCTAAACTTTCATATTCTAATCTACCAGTCCGAATGCTAACTCAAACACAATTTTTTTTTCTTAATTTTTCGATTGAAACAGGTATTTTTTTCGCAATATCATCTTACCATAATGGTTATAAAAAGCTACTTTTCATGTTTTGAAGCAAGTTTATTCCAAATATGATGTTTATCAATAATATACAAAAAAAACCTAAAACAAAAGCTTCAATGGCATGCGAAGATGAAGACGAAGGAAAAGCTACAATGGTGGCTGGTGATGGGTAATATGGGTTGCTTATAGTATTTCTGTTGTGTAATGGGTTGTATTTAGTAAAGGGGTAATATGGTCATGTTAATTAAATTTTTATTGTGCTGCCTTTAGTAAAAATATAAATGGGTGATTTGTACTTAGAAATTGGGCTTCCTTTAGTAAAAGGTGTGCTGCATATAGCCCCTCCCTTTTAATAAATACAAAAATTTTAGATTCTGGCGAAATTGCCCTCTTTTATTATAGGTAGATTTCAAAATTTACTAAAATTGGTTTTCACCAATAATGGAAAGTTGCATTCAATCCCAATGGAAACGTTCCATTCAACCCTATTTTCAAAATTTACCAAAATTAGTCTTCCTTTGATGTTCCCAATAACCCTATTCAGCATTCATATACAAATATACAATAACTATTATGAAAAAAAAAAAAAAAACCTCCATAAATTAGAGATTTTGATTTTGACAAATCAGTAGCCATTGATACTTGTAAACAGGTAAATTCAACACTTTTGTTAATGTATAAACCAAGTAAATATACCTAACTTATATACATATGCCTAGATGCATAAATTGTCGTATATTTTCAAATAGGTATATTTATATAAAGTATATTATGTGTCTAATATGATTTTCAACAAAAGTAAATTTACCTAACTTGTATACACATAGGGGGATACGTATATTGGCATATATTTTCAAACAAGTAAATTTGTATACACATGGGGTACATGCCAATATATATATATATATAGAAGTGATCTAGTCAGCAAATGCTTACTTTAGTTAAAGTCAGCAAATAACACAAGCCTTAGATTCTCATTCACTTAATGGAAGATTCATCTCTAGATTCCAATCCAACGGTTTGTGTTCTTTGCTTACTTTAGCTTAAAGTCAGCAAATGCTCACTAGAACATTTTTCTATATATATATATATATATATATATATATATATATATATATATATATATATATATATATATATATATTTGTTTAAAGACATATAAATACACATTTGCAACGTGTGGGTCTGCTATCGAAAAGTCAAAAAATGAGAACTAAAGCTTATTTCAAATCAAAGTCTAAAAAAATGAATAGAAATAAAGGGAAATAATACCTTGTGAAAGAGAAAAATGAAACAAAATAACCCAAGAAAAGATTTTCAATGAATCGGCTATCAAATATCTTCGACGCCGTTTGCTATAAGAAGCAGCACCCAACAAGTTACTCGTGAACTCGGGAGTTGATATGGCAACCATGATATCCAAAAAACGATATGTGCAGCAACATGCTCGTGTTTCCAATGGTGTTTGCAAGTTAATCCAACTATTGAAAATCCTAATTCGAAAAAACGGATATATCTCATTTATAATTCAAAATTTGAATTGAAATAAATCTCTAAAACTTACCATAAAGACAGCAATATAGGTACACCATTTAAAAGGTAATAAAACTCTCCTTAAAATCAATAAAAAAAAGGGTAAATCTGCCATTAACTTTAAAAAATCCTAGAGGGATCTTTGGGTAAACTTTAGAGTGTTATGGGCCTACTGGTATGGAATCCAATATCTAAGGGGGTCTGGATAATTTTCCCTATAAAGGATTAAAGAGTGTTGCAAATGAATCTAAACCCTTCATGCATGAAAAATACTTTTATGCTTATCTCAAAAATATATTCCAAATGATGTGCAGTTGAAATAGTCCTCTTTTAAAAAATGCTATACGTACCAAAAAAGTTCTTCCAAAAGCATATTCAAAAAATTTGAATTGGAAGTTGATCTAACCATTCTTGGCTCTCTTTTGGAAAATTCTCTCTTATAATAAATGAAGGTTAGGTTTTAATAGGGATATTTTTGGGGGATATATACCATTAATGTTCTCTTTTTTTGAGAAAAATGCTATATCATTTTGCACTCCGCTAGATTATCTATTAAATTTAATGACTCTCCTATTGGACACTTCTCATGTTCAAGGGGGGTTAGACAAGGTGAGCATCTCTATCATTTGCTATTCTGTCTAGCAGAAAAGGTTATTAGTAGAAGGATTCATAACCTAGTGTTTGAAAATAAAATTATGCCTATCTCTTCTCCTAGAGGAACTTCTGCTCCTACTCATCTTCTTTATGCAGATGATATTCTCATTTTTTGTTAAGGAAAGCTCAGTTGTGTTACCAATGTGTTGAAATTCCTTCATGTTTATGGGATTAACTCAGGGCAAATTATTAACAAGGCCAAGTCAAAGCTTACTATTGGTAAATCTGTTGTTCATAGGTCTTCTTCTCTGGTTAATGCTACAGGTCTGCAGGTTGAAAATTTACCTTTTACTTATCTTGGGATTCCACTTTTTAAGGGTAAACCTAAGAAAATTCAGCTTCAATCTTTGGCAGATAGAATTAAATCAAAGCTGAAAAGTTGGCAAGGCGAGTTTCTCTCTATTGCTGATAGATTACAATTGATTAAAGCAGTTATTCATCCCATGCTTCTTCATTCAATGTTTGTTTATAAATGACCTGCTTCTCTTATTAAGTCCATCCAAATGTGGATGAGCAATTTTGTGTGGTCTGGTAAAGCTAATTAAAGGAAATTGGTGTTTATTGCTTGGGATAAAGTTTGTTCTCCCACAGAAGAAGGGGGTTTGGATCTTCAGAACATTTCAGTTCTTAATCAAGCTGCTGAGCTCAAACTTGATTGGAATATTCTTTCTTCGGATTCTACTTGGGGTGTTTTTCTTAGATGCCGTTTTAAAGTTTCTACTTTTTCAGCATCCTCTGCTTATTTCTCTTCGTTTATTTGGCATGGATTGAAGGAGGCTTTTCATATTATTAGAAGCTACTCTTTCTGGATTGTGGGAACTGGAAATAGAGTTAATTTGTTACAGGACTGTCGGCTTCCTTCTGGCCCTATTATTCAGCTGATTCACTGATCACCTTCTTTAGATTTGACCGCTACAGTAGATTCAATAATTTCAAATCAGAAATGGACTTTACCTTCTTCTTTAGCTGGCTACTCCCAACTATCTAATGAGGTACATTCTATTTTCCTCCCTACTCATCCTTGTCCAGATAGGTTTATTTGGAAACATTCAGTTACTGGATCTCTTTCGTTTAAAGATGCCTATAATTTCTTTAGAGCTAAGCATGCTCCTATGATGTGGGGAAAGATTATATGGAAAAAATTCATTCATCCTAGAAGATCAACTCTCTTCATTCGAATCTTTCGTAACCGTCTTCCCATAGAAGATATTTTACAGCTAAGAGGTTTTCCTATGGTTTCTTGCTGTAGTTTATGTGAACGACCCTCTTTTAGTGAATTTACATTGCATCTCTTTTTTCATTGTCATTTTACTTCTACAATTTGGTCTTGGGTACATGATGTTTTTCACGTCTCTTATACACGATGTCAAAGTTTACAGGCTTCTTGTTAAATCTTATTTCTCATTCTTTTAGCCCACAGAATTATGATATTTGGCTTATTGCGATAATGAATGTTCTATGGGTGATTTGGCATATTAGAAACACAGCTAAATTTGATGGGAATTTGGTTACACTTGGTAAAGCTAAAGCTCTGGTTCATAATTGGGTTAAATAATCTCATATGGGCTCTTATATTCTGGACTTGGAGATTTTGAGATTTTTTCACATTAATGGCATCCCTAGAAAAGCTCCTAAATTCATTCTAGTATTTTGGCTTCTTCCTCCTCCTGGTTGGGTCAAAATTAATACTGATGGAGTTTCAAAAGGTTGTTTAGGCCCATCTGCTAGTGGGGGTGTGTTTCGTAATCACAGGAGCTTTGTCAAAGGTATTTTTGGATTTAATCTTGGGATTCATAATGCCTTATTTGCTGAAATTATGAGTATCATCATTGCTACTAATTATGCATGGGATAAAGGTTGGCACAATATTTGGATTGAAAGTGATTCTTTAGTGGTTGTTTCTGGTATCCTCAACAGAAAACTTCAACCCCCTTGACTTCTTGTTGCTAAATGGCAAAACTATCTTCTCCTTTTATCCCAAATGAGAGTAGTTGTTTCTCATATCTTCAGAGAGGGAAATATGGTTGTTGATATAGTTACTAATAAGGCTATTAGCTTAACTTCTCTTACTTGGTGGAATTCAAATCCTGATTTTCTTAAAACTACTTTAGATAGAGATCTTTCAGGACTTTCTAATTATAGATTGATTCCTTTGTTTTTTCGGATGTCAACTGGCTTGGGGCATTTATAAGCCTCTAGGATCAGTTTTTTAGGAGTTAGTCCTATTTTTTTCTCTTTTGAATTGTATTTATTCTTTTTTATTTCTTTCTTAATAAGGCTTGGAGCTAATGGCAAATGATTGTGTATGGTAGGGGTACCAACCTAGTTGGGATGCCTTCCATTCCGTGATGCCTATTTGCTTCTTTTATTTTTGGGGAAAAAAAAATGCTATATGTCCCAAAAAAATTATTCCAAAATAGATCCCAAATAATGTGATGGTTTATCTAACTCTTCTCTTTTTCAACAATTGAAGAGGAGATTTATCCTTTGACGTAATTTAACGAGACCGGTTTGAGCAACATTATAATGAAGATCGTGCTATATATGGCTAAATGTATTCACACGTTCTTTTGATTCAACATTCTCCAGGGTGTCAATGGCATAGCGATAGCTGTCCAAAACAGTTACAGAAATCAAATCTCCATCTAGCGAATATTCGTTCCGATCATTATAGGAATAACGACTTGGTCTCACTGTACCGAGTCGACACGCGCCAACCAGCCCATATACTCTATTAATTGGGTTAGGTTAACCTGACTTAACGTGGCTATGCCATGTCTCCATCTCACACAACTATATAACAAACAACTCCTCTTTTATTAGGTAAACTTTTCTTGACTGAGCAACTATTGTTATTCTATTACCGAAATACTAACTTGAGCATCGAAGACTCCATAGCCGGCACCACACTGGTATCCAAGCGGTCTTTTGTCCTCTCTCTATTGCTCTGTGTAAAATTAGCATTGTGGTTGTTATCTGTAATCAAATTTGGTAACAACAGCAGTAGTGCTATGTATTCCAAAAAAAGTGCATAATATTTTCTTGATAATAAATTATTTGGATTCATTTTGAATACCACTTCTTTGGAAAAAAAAAAAAATTTGGGAGATATATAGCATTGTTATTCATTTATTATTGAAAAATGTCATACGTCCCAAAAAATTATTTCAAAATGTCTCTCCCAAATAATGTGGTGAATATCCAACCCTCCTCTTTTTTTAGTAACTTCCCTCTTTAATAATAAATTAGGGCTTAGATTTATTTGGGATATCTTTTTCAGAAAAAAAAAATTTGGGATATATATATTACATTGTTGTTGATTATTACAATCATGCTATATATCCTAAAGAAATTATCCCAAAAATGTGAATGAACCTAACTTTTCATTTATCAATAAATGAAGAATTTATTAAAAAAAAAAAAATTTGGATCAACTGCCATATCATTTAGAAAAAAAAATTTAAGCTAAATGATGTGGCAGCAAAATAAATAATTTAGTTTCCTGTATTTAAAAAATGCTAACATCTCATTCAGTTTAAAAAAATTTATCTAAAATTTAGTCTTTCTAAGATTTTAATTTTATTGTTAATAAAGAGAGAGATTAGTCAAAAAAGGTTAGATATCCCTCACATAATTTGGAATATTCTTTTAGGGACAATTTTTGAAATATTTAAAAAAAATACTAAATATTCTAAAAAATTATCCCAAAAAATATGTCCCAAATGATGTTATAGATTAAAACCCTCCTTTGTTTTAGCAACATCTCCTAAATAATGAATGAACCTCTTAAATTTGTCTAGGCACCTTTTTGGAGGAAAAAATGGAAAGGAAATTTAGAATTTTCCTTTATTATTGAAACCCACCCATCAATAGGTCTTAATTCGCCAAGATGTTATAAGGCCAAAAGTACCCTTTATTACAAAGCACGAAAAGTCAAAACTCAAAAGACACCACCCAAAAAAAAAAAAAAAAATTGAAGTTTTAAAGTCCATTTATGGAAAGTTTTCCAATCTTTATGGAAGCTCTATGGGGCCTGCTCGCGGGTTACTTTGAACCAGGGTCCCTCTTTTTGTTCTGGGATGTTTTCTGAACCAAGCTTTGATGCCTCTCTCTCTCTCTCTCTCTCCTTGGGGTGGTCAAGAGGTGCTGAAGCTGGAATAGAGCTTACTTTCACAAACAGCCCAGTTTTCTGAGCCTTTCCCTGGCGGCAATAGCTGCCCTTCAAAAGTCATTGTCCACCCTGAAGCACACCGTAGGGTACATATTAGAAGCAAGGAAACATAATCCGAGCAGTTCTTATTGATTTAAGCATATTTCAATGCGAAAAATTTATACAGTGGGATATTATGCAAGTGATCCCCAAAATTGTGACATAACCAGATGAGCATCAACTAAAGTTCCATTTGAATTAGCTTTGCTTAAAATCACTTTTGGAGCTCAAAATTTCACTTTGATCTAAGAAATGGGGTGATAATCACATTTAGACGACTTGAGGGGTGATAATGATTAGCCACACCCAAGCTTTTATCAAAATCACTTCTAGTATGAAATTTTTGGTATATGATGAGATGGTTTAAATAAAAATCTAAAGGTATATGTGAAGACATACACTACTACAATAATAGGAAACGGCTACAAAGGAAACATGGAAAAGATGAGGGTTTTGCAAAACCCTCGTGAAAAGCCACTATAAGACGAGGCTTTTTCAAAACTCTCGTTAAAGGGTAAGTAAAGACGAGGGATATCAAACCCTTATCTTAGGTTGAGCAATTTTGCCCGCTCAAATTTGCCGCGCGAACTGCAAAAGGTTTTCACGAGGGTTTTCAACCCTCGTCAATTGATTGCACCTATTCGCAAACTGCAATTTGTGTTTAACGAGGGTTTTGATGCCTCGTCAATTTGCCGCTCCATATATTGCAATATGCAGAGGGTTTTCATGAGGGCTTTCCATCGCAGATTCCAAGATCCCAAACAGCAATACATTTGTAAAGCAGTGAGAAGACAGAGGGGAGAGAGACAGAGAGATGGCGAAACCATTGGGACCAACTGGAGAGTTCTTCAGGAGGAGGGACGAGTGGAGGAAGCATCCGATGATGACGAATCAGCTCCGCCACGCCACTCCCGGCCTCGGCATCGCCCTTGTCGCCTTCGGCATCTACCTCGTTGGCGATACGGTTTCTTCTCCGGCGTTGGTCCTTGCTGTTCGGCGGTGGTGTGTGTTTGGTTCCGATAGGGTTTCTTCTCCGGCGTTGGTGTTTTATAGGTTTTTTGGAAATGTTTTTATGCCTTAGTTAATTTGATTGGTTTGATTTGTTGATGGGTTTTGGTTGTTTAAAACTTTATTCCTGATATATATATATATATATTACTTCTTTATGACTTCTGTCAAGAACAATATGATGCCTCAGCCACTGATTTCCAACCTTCAAGAAGCTCTGATCAGTAGAAGGGACGGTAAAGAAGATCAATCTAAGAAAACTAATGAATCAAATTTTTCTTCTTCTTCATTATCTTCCTGTTCAGGTGCTGTTGAGTATATAGAAGGATTGTACAAAACCCGTAGTTTTGGTAACAAATGGCGAGGGAATTGAGGCACCAGGTCTTAGATTTCTGGTCGAAGCTCTGGTTCGTGAAAGTCGTTTCGATGATCATGTCTACGCACCTCAATCGTCAGTTCTCTTTGCTTGTTTCTCTGATTTTTTTTTCTTTTACTTGTGCTTTCTTCTTTATATGAAAATTTTCTCATTATGCTCTATTTAGTGGCTGAGAAAATGTAGGAAAAGAAATGAAATTTTCTCATTTGATCAGAGGCTCCCGTGGATTGTGTCTCTTTAGCTTTATCTGGGGCATTATTTTCATGGGCAAAACCTGCTTTGGTATGAATTTGTAAATTATCACCTTTAAGACTTGTCATATTGCAATGTCCATGATTTTGGTATCTTTTCTAATTCTCAGGTAATTAGTGGAATAAACAGGAAATCAAGTTGTGGTCGGAACATGTAAGTACTACAGTCATCCTTCATAGTCTATATATTGTCTCGTATCTACTTCCTTCCTTTATTTTATCTCACAATGTGTATTGTAATTGATTAAGATCCTACCTCTGATTCTCTGAATGTGTTTTTTGAGCAAATTGTGATATGACAGTCGATTTTGGTGCACTGGGTTTGATGTCATGTTTGATCCTTTAGTCATTTGAATGCTAAATTCACTTTATTATTCATGACTTCAATGTGTTCTACTCAAGAGCTGTTGTTAAATTAGAGATATTAAGAAACGAATTTTCCCCAAAAGTTGATTACTGAATATAGAAATTCCCAGTTCTCCCCTTACAAACAAGGTTTGCTTTTTTGAGTACTTAGTATTGAGAATTGTGTGATACAAAATAAAAATAAAAAAAAATTGTTGGCCTTGAAGTTAATGTGTCTTATCTCATTACTAACATGCTGAGGCTGAGCTTTTATGATGGATTGGAATTTTTGTTTAGTCTGACAATCATGTTATATTTTGCAATTGTGCAATTGTGAGGGGCAAAACTTTAAACCATGCACATAAACTTTGTATGCCATTAATTGCTTGGATTTTTTAGATAAATAAGTTTAAATTGCAAACTAATTAAAATTATTTAAATATTTAGTTTTCATTGGCAGAGTGTATAAATTTACCTGGATGAAGTAAATGGGTCTTATTCTATTAATCATAATATGTTTATACTTTTTGCAGCTGGCATCATTTCCACAATTGAGTTTGACAAAACTGGGGATCATCTGATTGTTGGTTAACATAAGTATGATGTGTATTGCAGATTTCGTGTTGCAGCTCCAGCTCCTAATCGCTTTCAGTTTATGCTGTACTACAAATCCTGTAATCAGGTGAATCATATGCACTGTTACAACCTATTGACATTTTAATCTATTTGGGTATCTCTTTTTATAGTTACTAGAACATGCTAAATGCTCAAAAGTATTTGTGCTTCTTCTTTAGGTTGGATGCACTGTGAGAATATTGGCATCCAACTGGATCTAATAAAACCCAGTTCCATGATATGAATTTCTACATTCCGCAAGTTACAGCCCCATTAATCTCAAAATTTATTTACTTTTAATCCATGAGCTACCAGCATACCATGATAAATTTGCTTCCAGCTGTTTGAGATGCGAATTTTTTGTTCCTGGTGTATTTCAATGTCACGATTCTCTCTCTCTCTCTCTCTGAACATAAATATATCTATACACATAAAAATACACACACACACACACATATATTTCTTTGTTGTTCTGAAATAGGTTTTCTCATCAAGGATGATTAACAATCCTTCCATTTGCTATTTTTGCAGGAGTTGCGTATAGTGAGCAGTACAGCTTCGCAGAATTGCAGGAGTTTCTTCACATTTGCCCGCTCACTTGAGTAATATTAATTTTATCATTTCCCAGTTTTTAAAGCTTCATAGGATAATCCCTATTGTCTATGTTGGGAATGCTACTAATCGAGACAAGATGCAGTCATACTTCTGGGATTTCTTATGGGTTTTGTTTGGGTAAATTTTGCCATGTTCAGGTTCTTATTTTGCTTTCCTCGTGCATGTTTTGTGTATGGACAGTGGTAGAGACATAGGAGAGAGGACGAATATGATTAACATTTTGAGTCGGTGCTCGAGGAACAGTGATTTGCGTATTGTTCACTCCTTTCTCTGTCTCTCTCTATTGTTGTTGGATCTGTCGCAACCCATTTCTCCTTATTCGGTAAGTTTTCGGTAAGTTTGCTTTACATGCTTCTTTTGCTGTTCTCTTAAAATGAAATGTATCTTGAATGCCTCTTATTTATTTTCGTTCTATGTTAGAAAACTGCCAGCGTAATGTTCTGGAAGTGTACAATCGAAAAATAAAAAAGGCATGGCTGGAGGTCTCATTTATGGTTATTTAACTTCAAGATTATTCTTTGTTTCTATATTTTTGGAACAGAAATGTATTTAAAATTTTATAATTTTTATATAATTGATTATTGTTGTGGATCAGTTTATTTTCCCTTTTTGTTAGATTAGTTTGAGAGTTTGATGTCTGTTTCAGGCTTAATTTCAGGTTTTTTCTTATATGTTTTATCTACTGCAAAAAGGAAAATCCTATTTTGATGGACAACTTTCCAGATTCGTTAGCTTGGGATATTTTGGGCAGGATTAAAAAAACCAAATACAGAAACTCAGCATCTTTAGCTTGTAAACGCCTCAGTGGACTAGATAATGAACAGATAGATTGTCTTTGGGTTGGTGGTTTCCTAATCTAACATCAGAAGACTACTGATTGGATGTGGGATTGGGCTTCTTTCTTATGTGGTAATTGCATCAAGTGTTCCAGTTCATGTGCACTAAGTATTTCTGGTTCTACAGTTCATGTTATCTTTAGGTTCAACAGTAACATTTTTTGTTGGAACAGTCGTCAACTGGCAAGTATATAATGAATCTTTCGGATTGGGGTTGGCAAGAATACCATGGCTTATAATGTCAGAGGTTGGCTTCTTTTATCGATATATCAAACTATATCTAACAGAACAAGAATGTTTATGGCTTAGATTCAATTGTTGGTATCTATTTCAGATATTTCCCATGAACATGAAGGGTTCAAGTGGAAGCCTTGTGTCTTTGCTCAGCTTGTTTCGTTCTTGGCTTGTTTCGTACTTGTTTCGTACGTGTTTAATTGTCTAATTTCAATGTCTCATGCCAAGTTCTAGCATTTCTCTTTGTTTGTTAACAAATCACCACTTAGCCAACTGTTTTATTTTTAATATATATTTTAATTCCCAAACCATAAGAAAGAGGCTTTGGAGAGGCTTATTTGTCTTATGTTTGCTATGATATGTCTTTTTGGATTCATTGCTTATTGCTCTGTCAAGCTAAGTAAGTTTTATAGGCCCACTTATGTAAAACGTTTTACATCTTAGTTAAATCATTTAGTTAAATGATACAGAAATTGATATCTTTTAACCATGCTTATCTTATGTATTTATGTAGGTTTTCAACATATGTATTATGCTACTCACCAGAAAATGATGGAGGAACTAGCGGAGTTCGAGTGCATGATTTATGTTGATGCCTCGTCATTCTTAATTAGGATTTTGTTTTCCAATAGATTGATGATGAGACATTGGTTGATTGTATAAATAGTTAGGATTCGAAATTGGGTGTACATGAATGCCACTTTTAACTTATATTTAGAAAAGAGAATGGATTCTTGCACTTCATTGGTGGATTTGTGAATGCGATTGCATGTTTATATACAGGTTACAGGATCATATCCTAATTTATATTTATAGTTAGGATTCTTGAACTTCATATTGGTGGGTTTGTGAATGTATCTACATGTATATATACAGGTTGGTACAGGTCATATCCAAATGGAATAATTTAAAAAAAATATATAAAAAAAAATTGAAAGAGAAAAGACGAGGGTTTTAAACCCTCGTCTTTTCTATCTTTTAAACTCTCATTTTTGGAAAAGACGAGGGTTGAAAACACTTATGGTATTGAGAAAAGACGAGGGTTTTAAACACTCGCCGTTTCTGTATAAGACGAGGGTTTTAAACCCTCGTCTTTTCGTTGAAAACGCTTGTGCTGTGAGAAAAGACGAGTGTTTTAAATACTCGCCATTTCTATATAAGACGAGGGTAACCCTCGTCTTTTGTTCAAATTCACGAGGGTTCTAAAACCCTCCACTACTACAAAAAAACCCCAAAGAAGACGCTGAGTAGAAGACGGTTTTAAAAACCGACTTCAAAAGATATCAAATAAGACACTTTTTATTGACCATCTTTTTGTTAAGGATTTCAAGACGGTTTTATTTTAACCGTCTTTGATGGCCATAATATTCAAGACGCTTTGCGGGGAGAGTCTTCTTATGAGAATATAAAACGGCACCGTTTTTCCGTTTTAGACACAAAATATATTTGCCTTATGTAGTGCGCCAGCTTGTTTTGGATTCCCTCCAAAACCTTCTATGGTTCTCTCGAAACCCTTGCTCCCTTCGTCTGCGTCAACCTCGAGAAGAACAATGGACAGCTGATTTTGGGTTCCCTCCGGTGAACTCCTCTCCTCCAGTCAGAGAGTCAATCGTCGACGGCGTCCAAAACCCACATCGCGCGGCGTTGACTTGCGACTCCTCTGTTTCCTCATCACTTTCTTGGTCAGAAAGGAACAATCGACAGCTGGTTTTGGGTTCCCTCCGGTGAACTCCTCTCCTCCGGTGAACTACTCTCCTCCGGTCAGAGAATCAATCATCGGCGGCATCCAAAACCCACAGTGGCTATTGTTTTGGTCTTCGAGGGATGTTGCGGGTACCGGTCGAGGAAATGCGAGAAGCCTGGGTGTAAGGGGCTGAAGAAGGCTATGGAGTTCGATTTGCAGCTGCAGACGGAGGAATGTTTGAGATCGGGGTCGAAGGATGTGATCAATAAGTTGCCGTGGAAGGGCGGGACTGAGGGGAATCCTGATTATGAGTGTCTGAGATCTGAGCTGAGGAAGATCGCGCCGCCGAATGGAAGAGCGGTGCTGCTGTTTCGAGCCAGGTGCGGATGCCCCGTCGCAAAGCTCGAAGGATGGGGGCCGAAGCGCGGGCGGCGGCACAAGAAGTGAGTGGAAGTTTTGGTTTCTGTCGAGTGCCTTGCAATTTCAATTGTTGAATTCTGTTTTTATTTGTTTGGTTTGTGTAGTTTAATCTGTGACCCACTGCATGCATTGCCTATTGATTATTCCAGATTTGCTTTTAATTATTTATTTTTGTTGTGCCCTTTTTCTTTATATCATTGGATCTGAATCATTATGCATTTTGACCCTCAGTTTATGCAAATGAGATGAAATGAACTTTTTGCTATCTGGTAGTAGTAAATTGTTGGGCTCGTATTGCTCTTTGGATAATAGCAACTGTTGGCTTGATTATTTAATTTTTTTGGTTCCATTATTTGTTGTTTGCGTGATGAATTTGTCAATTTAGAGTAAAATACTCAGTGAAGGACTTTCCTGTTATGTTGTACTGTCTTTAATTTAAATGCAATTGTTCTATTTTCTTTTGAGGGATGTCTGGTAATGCTCTGTGGCCCCTCTGTCTAATGAAGAAGTATGGCAAATAGAGAGTTGGGATTCAACTGCAGGTTTATTATCACTCCTTTGGGCTCAAACAGACCTCTAATCAAAAGCTTGAATAGGCTCTAGGCACCTAGAATTACCTCATCTAGGCACCCTGTTGTAGATGCTTACCTAGGCTTAATGCAGTTGGGTAACTCCCTTTGACAGTAGTTGTTTGGATATTTTAATTGAACCTCAACATTAATCCTTCACAAAAGGGGATATGTTTTTACGATTGCATATTTTTCATTTTTTCCTCACATGCTCGTTTCGAGGGTTGAACTAACATGGATGTTTAGTTAGACATTTTCTTACTAAATTTTATTAATTTTCATCAGTTTCTTACTCATGATAAATTGTTTGAATTGCTATCTCAAGTTTGGGAAACAGTCAGTTCACTGAGTTAATAATTAATGTAAAACTAAGCTAAATTCTAATGCATGAGTCTTAATCTGTAATCTTAAGATGGTCAAAAGGGTGATACCATATTCTTGTTGATAATGATGGTTTTTAAAGTTCTGGTTATTTTCAAACGGTCCTATGCAGAATTCTCAATGTGAGTCCATTAAAAATCAATCCAACTTTCATTAACATATTGTCTTGGCAGCCCTAATTCTTGCAAGATCCTTTTGCAATCATGTGATCTATTTGGATGTATGGGTGAATCTATGATGGCATGGGATCTTTATTAGTAATGGTGGAAGCTAGGGTGTTGAAAACAGTGGTACTTAATGAAATCTTTCTAAGATTTAGTTTTCATGATTAGTGACTGAGAAGTTTTATATGTTTACTCGTCCTGCTTCCTTGTTTAAGTGCTCCTCTACTTTGGAAGTTTTCCATGTATTGTTTACTTATTTGTTTCATAATGGTCATTATAATTTTATAAAGGTATTGTCTTGCATAATGCCACTAATTAGCTTTGAATCTATAGAGTGGAAACTCTTTATCAACTATTTCTGTGCATTGTTCTTTTCATCGAAGAGAAGATCGGATTGCCAAAAGTTTGTGTCTGTAGTAAAAATTGTGAGGTGCTGGAAGGCTTATAGAGGAAAAAAGAAAAGTTTGATACCTTGCCATCCAAAGAAAGCTTTGATGCCTTGAGCTTTACTCTGTTGGAAAGCTTGAGGTTTTAAAATCGGAATAGATATATTTAGCCACAGCATTTTTCTTCTTGTCGGAATCGAATTCAAGGGGGTTTCGAATTTCAGGTATTTTCTCCTGCCCTTAATTTTAATTTCTTTATCATCAATACATAGTAGTTCATTGTTTTGGATATAATATTGGTTAATTCTGCATTTATTCTGCTGTTTTCTGGAAGCTTGAATTTGTCTTATTTTAGTGAATATGGAGATAACAGTAAATATGGCATAATTGAGCTGAAATTTGGCTGCTGAATGAGTAAATTAAAACCATGTTTGTATTGACAGATTAATTCATAGAATTGAGCATTGTCTTAAGATTAGTAGGACTAAGAAATGCTGGTGCAGATCTTACCCAGGAAGGCAGTTAAAATGTGGGTTAAATCACCTCAGAATGCTGATGAAAATGTGCAGGTTTGGTGATTTTCTTATGAAATGTGTCTGATTGACATTTAATTGTTTGTGTTTAAAAGATAATTCTATATGTTTTGGCATGTTTTTTGATTTGAAGAATCCTAATAAAAAAATTTGAAATGGATTATGGTATGACTTTTGCAGAGGAAATTGAAGCTTTTATCTTCAGGGTAATAATTTTTTCAAGTCTCTTAGAACTTAATAGAGAGCTGGGACTAGAAACCCAATTTTCTCTCTCTGAACAAGTAAACAAGATTTTGTTACATTGCTTCCAAACTTCATCTTCTTTTGTGCTTCATCTGTCACAACTTAAATCATTTTTCTCCTATTTTCTGTGATTTAATAATTGTCATCTCATAAGTCACATTGTGTATGTTACTGGGGTCAGCAAATTTGACTTTGAGAGAAATATCAATAGTGGAATGCTTTGTGTGTGTGTGTGTATGATTAGATGTGTAATTTGTCTCATTTTACTTATTTTGTTCATCTTTTATATCTCCTTTGAAGTTTATGGCAGCCTTGTGCCTATCCCTATCATATCAACGTCAAGTTCTATTGATGAAGAATTTGAATGGGGATGAGGGGATATCAACTATTTTGTTTGTAGTCTTTAAGTGCTGTTTCTCTTATTTTATTTATTTATTTATTTTTGCCTGTTTATCAGTTTTCATGTGGTCATAGTAATTAGAAAATTTGAATGGACAGAGCATCATAAGGTCAAAGAATCGCCTCTTCATTATGGGAAAGAGATCACAAAGACGCCCTGTGCGATATGAGAAAGATCAGTTAGGCTGTATGTGGGGTCTGATTAGTATCTTCGACTTCCGCCATGGTGGTGGATCCACTCTGAAGCTGCTTTCGGATAGGAGACGGGGGAGTAGGCATGCTGACGGTAAGAATTTTTCTTGTTATCTGGACAGACTTTACATTATGGTATAACTGATTCTAAATAATAACCTGATTCAAAAATTTACATGAGCTCCCCACCCCTACCCCCCTAAAATAAGTCCAAACCGAAACTAGGAAAAATGGTCTTTTGGATGAACACACTCTCTGTGGATATATATATATATATATATATATATATATATATATATATATATATATATATATATATATATATATATATATTTGAACTGGTTGCCAAGTCTTCATGAACTGATTAGAATATGGGAAGTAATCTTCTATGGTGTTCAGATGTGTGTATTTTTTTGGCATTAGTGGAAAACAATACGTTCTTGTTAAACATGTTAAGTTGAATTTTGTTTTTTTCTTAATTTTGATAAGTGGATTAATCTCTAATATATTTCTTTTATATTATAAAAAATTACAATGTTCCACATAGTTGTTAAATTTTCTTTTTCTTTCTGCAGGTGCCGGAATTTCAAAGAGCAAACTTCAGATGCTGACTAATTTGGATGAGAGGTGTCATGGCACTGATGTAAGTGTTGACAACTTACTACATATCCAAACTGAATGTGTAATTTGTAATTTTAGTGAATACTATGCATGGGAGATTGGGTAATGAACTTTGTAAAGTTTACCATTGGCATATCCCATTGGTGGTGAACCTTAATCTATTCACTAATGGTTGAACTATATGTATATAATTTGATTTTTCTAACTTCTAAATGTTTCAGGATGGAGATGAGAACACGATATATAGCAACAGCTGATGCTGGTAAACCAAGTGTGAAGAAACTCATAGAAGAAGAGATGGCCGGTGAGCAGGACCCAAAGAAGCAGATTAGCAGTGCTGAAGTAGAACAAAAACAGTCTGAATCAGAAACTGGAGGCCACATAAGAATTAACCGAAAAAGAACAAACAAGACTCGCAAGAAAACCACTGATATACCCATCCATGATATGAATTCTGCTGAAAATGTGGGATCTGAAAACTCTTGTCATCAAAATTCAGAGCAACAATCTGTAAATAATCTTGATATAGATGCTATAATGGAAGAGCTCTGCAGCCAGATCCATCAGAAGAGTATTAGTTGTGTGGAGCATGATCAGTCGGGCGAAGTTGACATCCAGTCAAACCAGAAGCAGTCTGATTTTGAAGAAAGATTAAGTGAAGCAACTAAGGTGTTCATAAATCAGAAGTTTGTTAATGGGGAACATCTCACAGAAGATGGCAAAATTCACCACTCCAAAGAATTCGCGTCACTATTCTGGTATGTGAAAGATTTGTTTACTAGAGCTGTCGATTGCTTTTCCATTGTGTCGAATTTTTTGTTGGAGACTTGGAGTTCACTTAAGATGAGGAATGGTTCCTGTTTCTGCTGGAACTTACTGTATTAGGAGTTGGACTAGATGGTGCAATTTGCGTCTGAATGATTGAGTTACCACGTTATAGCAAGCCAACTGGGTGAGATTTATGGATCGCTGGCAAATTTGGGTAGTTTAGGTTAGCTCTTTCTTCCTTTTCAGCTCGAGAGAAGCACTGAGTAGCTTCCAGTCCAAGTTTGTTTGAAACAAGCAAGCTCCCTCTGAAGTTACCTTCTTTATATTGACCGTGGCATTGGACAAAACTTTGGTGTGAATTGTCTTGTCGCTAGCCATCCGGAATATATGCATCGCATTTCGAGCCAAGCCAAAATCATTTGAGCACCATCTTATTCACTCTCTCCGTGCTACAATTGCATGGCATTATTACTTATCCCTCATGGATTTTTGTATTGTGTATATCATATATGTTTTGGATCTTCACATCTCTTCATCATGTTAAAGAAAATGGTGTCCTACACTGCATTCCAAAACCAACTACCAAACCAGCCAAGACTTGTGGCAGCAGGTGGGGACTGCAGGACAGCATACCCTTTTACATTACAACCTTTGATTGGATTATTACACTTATAATCATAATTTTCTCTTCATTTTCTTCCTCTTACTTGGAATTGATGAGTGAGAGATGAGAAAGGAGAGATCTTGAGCTTTGATCTCCAGTTTCTTTAATATGGAGATGCAACTGGTTCTTTTGCTGTGGACGCTTTGCTTTTTAGTCCCTGCTTTGTCAATTCATGGATCTACAGGTAATGGGTTTTTATTCCAGCCTTCTGAGTTCATTTTTAAACTGAATTTTGTTCGATCTATACATGTGTGTGTGTGTAGATCAATTCCATGTGGGTCTTAAGAAATTTTGAATTAGGAGTAAATTAGGGATCTGGGATCTTTTCCATGACTGTTTCTAAGATCAACACGTAGGAAATTTGCTTCTGTGAATGATATCTTAGCTTCTGTTTTTCTTTCTTTGTGTGTGTGTAAAATTCAAGTGTGACTGATACACTTTCAGATGGGCTGGTTCATTTCAGAATATGCATTTCCATGTTCACTTGCCTGAAATATATGCTTGCGAAAGTTTGGACTGATTGGAATGGAGAGTTCAAAGAAACATGAAATTCTTCATTGTCCGTTTTACTCTCATGCTCTTTATGCTAATAATCTATTTCTTAGCTTGAAACCAAGCATGGGGTGTTTTCAATATAAATTGAACTCCAAGTTTATGAAGATGAGCAAGGTTAGGGTTTTGTTTATGAATGCACATAATATGCAAATTGTAGTAGTATAAGGTTTATTTTGACATGTGTTTTAGAAGATGTAAAAGATACAAATTTCTTTGTCTTGGTAGTTAATTATACTTGATATTCATTGTCTTCGAAAACATATTGAAAAATGAAAGAAATTAAATATATTATAGCAAGGTACTTATTTTTATTTCTCTGTTCATGACTTCATGCTACTAGCAATAAATTAGTATAGGTGTTTGGCTTTTTTTGGTTCTTTTAATTAGGATTTTGATGGATGGTTTGGATTTCTTTAACCCAAAGCTTAAGACTTATTGTTATTATTGCTTTTAGACAATAAAAAGAGTTGTAATCATCTCTTTTTGAGTGGATATTCAATTGAAAATTACAGTTGTAAGTTTTGTTTTGGATATTCAATTGATGGTTTGGATTTCTTTTCACACAGGATTTTGAATACATATGACAATTACAGTTGTAGATGATTTAGTTTGGATAAACTCCTCTTTTATTCTTGTCTAATGCATGAGTGGTTTGTGCAAGAATGTTGGGAAGCAAACCAAATGGTAGAGGAGTTTATGCTTGCCTCTAATGCTAGATTTGCACATCCTTCCAACTAAATTGTATGGTTGTGGTAGGATTGTGTTAATGCTCTCTTTGAACTATATATACCAAATATTTATCTACTGTGGTCATTGATTTTATATGTTGGAGCCATCCTAGCTCAACTAGAGAGATGCTTGAACCTTTGCTCCATACACAACTATTGCTATTGGTCTCAATTTGGATGTTTCATCATCAAAAGTGCTGGCTTATTCACTTGATTGTGCTGTGGTAAGTTTTTTTCATAATTACATGCTTTGTTTGATGTACTTATGTTGGGCTTTATTCTTTTGCTAGCAGTATAATAAAGAAGCCTTTCTACAAAATGGGCATGCAGTGAACTTTCACTTTTTTGGCATATAAATTTACTATGACACTTGATATAATCAGAATGCAGAGAATGGTTTGTCTGTTAAACTAAAGTAGTTGGGCAAGGTGTTGGCCCAAAATATACTCTAGAGGGGGGGTGAATATAGTATTGGCAATTTAAAAAACTGGTTTATAAATGGGATAGAGTGTTTTTGAAAACTCAAACTTTTAATAACTAGAATGCAAGATTAAATCTCAACTCAGCAAAATATAAAGCAAGTAAATAAATTTAAATGCAAGAGATAGAGTTAGAGAAATTCAAACACAAGGATTTTAACGTGGTTCGGTCTCCGCCTACGTCCACGCCTCAAGATCTCCGTCTCAAGGATTAATCCACTATCAATCTCACTTCCGGTGGAGATTCAAACCTTTACACAGCCTTCTTTCACAGTGGAAGACTCTCACCAAACAAGGTTTATACAAAACCTTAAATTCACAAGAAATACAAGTGAATATGGATGACCACCAATATGATTCTCAACAACTCTGAGAATACATCAAATACGCTCTCAATAATATCTCTCAAAGATTTAAACTAATTTTCTCATAGAGAGAAATACAGGAATTGAATCACTCAAAAATGATGAACACTTGTAAGCTGCAATAGTGTATATGATTGTATGTTGAATTAAGCTTCATGGCAAGTGTATTTATAGCCTTAGAAATCAGCTATACGTTGGAGCGTCTAGGAGGAGCGTCTTAGCAATCTGCAGATTCAAACTGGTTTGAAAAATGCAACAAATCCGTTTGAAGATGCAGCCATGTTTGAATCAGCATTCACAATGTCAAATGTTGCAGCAGCAGCTTTGACAATTACTCCAACAGCAATCTGCCACTATTCCTGCAGAACACTTATTTACATATAAACATTTAAGTAAATGGTTGCATTTTACTTTTAATTACTTTTACTTTCATTTACTTAAGTTTACAATGTAAATAAGGAAGTACCCCCCATTTGGATTCAATGGAAAATACTAGAAAATCAAATTCCCAATAAATCAAAATGTGAAAAATCAATTTTAGTACGGAAAATAATTTTCGTGAACAGTGTCAAAAATTGATCTATCGAGTAAGGTATTATATACCACGTATAAAAGCTACCTCAAGGCTGTACTCAGTTAATGAGTATATAGGGATCAATTACCGCCAAAAATTATTTTGGAAAACTCAATATATCAAAAATTCATTTTTCATACTTAGCCAAATTTTTCACAGGGAAAAACAGTTTTCTGAGAATAGTAACATCTTCAATACTTGAGCCTCCAATTCATGGATTTTGTTGTCCATTTGTTTGCTCCTGTCTTTCTTGAAAATCTGTCTTACAAATTTAACATTTAAGCACAAGATATTTGGATAACGCAGCGGCAAATGTTTGTTATCATTAAAACCATATAACATATGCTGGATTGTAACCATTTAGGCTAACAAAAACCATCTCCAGAGAAAAGAAAAGAAATTCGGCACGCTTCCACTGCGCTAACTCAACCTACCATACTAATCCCTTCATTTCCCTAAAACAATAAGACTCCTCAGAACACAAAACCTATTTAAGAATGGAATCTACATCCCATTTGAACTTTTCCAAAAACACTGCCTAGCTCGGCGTTTGTTAATCCTCAAGGCTTTACAAATATTCTAAAACTATTTTCTAACAAAAGGGTCCTCGATCACTGCTATAATTACAAAACAAATTTGCTACATAACACTACTCACGGACTTTTAAAGGAAACAAGATTATTTAAACACACGCCCCAATGCACGCTAAGAAACTTCAACTTATCATCACACTTCAAACGATACTGTATGCAATACTTGTAATAAAGCTGAAACAATCCAGGTCCATTTCAAGTTAGAGTACCAACAATACCCTTCCCTCAATGTTTAAAATTTCAAAAGACAGAATCAAATGAAAAACATCTTATTAACAGGAGAAAACAAGTTTTGCATAGATTAGGGTTTGCCCTAAAACAAAACACAATATTTTTTTTTTTTTTTTTTTTTCCAAAGATCAGGATTTTTAAAAAGCAATTATAGGATAAAGTTTTATTCTTTAAAATCCATGATTAAAGTTTTCCAAAGAAAACAATATAAAACCTTTTTATGTCAAACAACCGTTTCGAAAGATGACTGAAGTTTCAAATTGATTTCTGAAATCATTTTACCTAAATAGAAATTCATTTTAAATTTGACAACTACATATCTCTTTCAAATTCTTTTCATCACAAGAAGAAAATCCTATGAATTTTTAAATTACATAACCACATCTCAAGTCTCGAAATAGTCAAACTTTTAAACACTCCAAAAATCTTACCAGATATAAGGAACGAAGTTGATATAGTTAAAACAGCATCACAAGTCAACAAGCGTTTTAACGAAATTCAAAACATTACCAAAGGATCATAACATTCAAGTTCACACCATTACAAAATATAACACTTAATAAATCCTATTCCAAAAACATAAGTCTCTACTGAAATAAACAAGATTCAAACAACAAAAGGAGTACTAGGATCATAATTCCAGATTCAGACTTCACGCCACAGAACAGAAGGAAGTCGAATTTCAACGAAAAGGACACGCCCGACGGATATGCCCAGATTGACCGCACCTAAAGCATACGAATATTCCATCAGCATTCGCACCACCGCCTCTTCCAGGTTGGGTAACACGCACATATGGGGAACCTCTTTGCATCCTAATAGATGAATTAGAACTACCGCTAGTACTGTTATCCATGCTATCTCCTCTACGATTACGGGTTAAGCGCAGTTCTGATGACCTTCGCCCTCTCAACCTTTGCTCATTCCTTGGAGACTGAGCGTAGAAATATGCACCTAAGCAAAATGTCCCCTGAAAGAAACCGCTAAACTTTTCCCATGATATGTCTTCAATCGCCTGATTGCTAAGAACAGCTTGCCACCAAGTTGAAGCTTCGCCTTGAAATTGGGAAGAGGCGAAGTCAACACGATACTCTGCTGGCACTCTAGCTCTTTCTAAGAGTCCAAATGTCGCACTCAACCATCTTCTTGCACCATGAAAGTCTAAGCCTCCACAAAAAGCTGGCGGGTTAAGTTGTTGAAAACGTTCATGGGCAGTAGCCCTAGTTTCATCAATCGTTATGGTAGAAACATGAGCTATAGTTCGTCGTATAGTTTCTGATTGTTGTTGTAGCAGTGTAGTCATATTCTGCAGCAACCGATGCACCTCACCATCCGACGAGGGTGGAGAAGACTGAGAAGGTCCTCCAGACTCTAATCCACCTTCTTGCGCCGACATTCTATAAGAGTCACAAAACAAACATTAAGGCTACCATTAAGCTAAGGTATGCCATAAACACACTTCAAAAATCGTGAAAATCAACGGATAACCCCATCCATCCTAACATGTCTACCCAATTAACACACAGGTATGATGCATGCACTACATCTAGGGTCTCACCTAACCACTACATGCAATGCATGAATCCCCATTTGGATCTACTAATGAGCTCTGATACCATTTTGTAACGCCCCAACCTAACATCCATACCGACCCTTCCGGATAGGTCGACACGTGTCAAGATAGAGGTACAACCTGTCCTGCTCATTCGTATTTCCGCATGAGATATAAGAAATGAATATATATATATAACAAAATGAAATGTTATGTTCACACATTATGACCCATTCGTCAAATATAATACACTTAGGAAATCAAATATATATTGCCAACATCCCTGGCAACTGGGCTGTATCATAGATCAAAAGTATTCTAAATAACCGAATATAACTTAATAAATTTCTCACGAGATATGTATGACCAAGGCAGGTAATAACTATGCAGCTATCCACCATTTCCAAAGCAGCGTATTATGCAAACCAAACATGTACCCCGAGTCAACCTGAAATATACTGCAATAAAGCAGGGGTGAGCGTCAACGTGCTCAGTAGGGATAATATGACCTCTACGCATTAATAACAACATAGTGATACATGGAATATTCCTATAAAGTACACATTTCAAGAATATTAAAGTTTTATAAACAAATTTGGTAAACAGTAATTTTAGAACAGCGTGGACTTTCAGTGAAAAACCATAGTCTCCATAGTCAGTAACAATATCAGTAGCCAGTAACCAGGCGTATGCCTCGCATGCGGAATGTCCCATCGCATGTGGACAATAGCCAAAGAAGCGTCCTAGTCCATAGCATGGCACTATACGTCACCTCGCGGGGCCCAAAGTATATATATAGAATGCTCAATTCACGCGCAGGTCCATAGTATACCCATCGGTATGGAGTTCGGCCCGATTGGCATATGCGTTACTTCGTTAGGTCCCTAGCATATCCAATCTTGGACTGAATTATATTATAGGGCTGTTGATTCTAGGCTAACAAACCTGTAGCTCAACCGGGCTACTATTAAACCAGGTCGGGGACCGTAGTCACTGCCGCACCCAAAATATAACCGAAAGGGGCCATGGACCCCAGGCCCCCAATGATACAATTCAGTCCACAATCATGTATATATATACAATAATGCATGTCCTGAAAGATATAACTAATCATCATGCCATGTCCACCGAGATGAGGCCGGGACCGTAGTCGCACTGCCGCCAACATCCTCGCGTGGTAGTATCTCATCTCAAGAACCAGGATCCATCGTAATGAGATTAGGGGAGCAAGCTCAAGCCTAAACCTCTGGCACGCATGGTATCCAATATATAGTGACCCGGAACCCATAAGCAGGCGTTCCCTTTTTTAAATATAAACATTTCCAGAGCCTCAGCTCAAAACAGATATAAAACCAGTTTTTCCAAATCATAGACTTTCCAAAATGATGGGAATGACTCAAGTTTAAATAAATCCACTTTCTCTGTACATGACCCTTTTTAAAAGATAGGGTATTTTTGAATATCAATATCATGTATCACGAATCAAAGTAGTTTAGTTTAAAACCCTATCAGCTCTGTTCAGTAAAACAGTTAATAGGAAAGGCCCATTCCCATATTTATAAACAATTCGCCATTTGTAAACATTTCTACATAAAACCTTTCATATAGTTCATAAAGTTTGCCACACAAGTTTTGCAGTTCATAAACAAATATATTCCATGTATCTAGCTGGCAGTTTAAATATAAAAACATGGTTCTCAAACATTCATAAACTATATCCTTATAAATAAGGGTTTATAATTCATTTCATTCTCATAGCAGTTATAGAATAAGGATTAAGGTTCGTAACCATTTATAAATCATAATGTTCAGTAAGTGTTTAGAATACGCATTGTTCTCACAACAGTTGTAAAAATGGATACATCATTACCAACGGTAAAAGGTAACTTATCCCTACCTCAATATAGCTGTGTTTTCCAACCCTTGTGGCTCCACGAGCCTCCCAATGCAATGCTTGATGCACCCAATGCAAGTGATCCTCCAAAGGACCCAACCAACACTGATAAACAATCAACAATG
>JAESVK010000834.1:245189-276444 GCA_017140935.1 Hamamelis virginiana | reverse complement strand
TATATATATATATTTGTAGACTGTGAATACAGGTTGTGAACAAACTAAAGCAAGACGGTTTTAAATCTATTATAAATGGAAATGAGGACTTTTCTTGTGAAATAAAAGTGACTAAAATAAGACGGTTTTGTAACTGTCCTGGAAAACTGTCTTTTTAGGTACAATTTGATGAAGAAATTACTAAAATCGTCTTCTTATTTATGTTATTAAAACGTTTTAAAATTGTCTTCTTATTTTTGATTAAAAAGACACTTTAAAACCGTCTTTTTAGGTACAACTTAACAAAGACGGTTTTGAAACCGTCTTCGTAGGTTCATTATTAAAGACAATTTAAAACCGTCTTCAATTTTACATATAAGAAGACAGTCAAAAAACCGTCTTCTTTTCTTTTTAGGCAAACAAGACGGCTCCCATAAAGATGGTTTTAAAACCGTCTTCTTTTTTAAACAAAGACGGTTTAAAACCGTCTTCTTTGGGCTTTTTTGTAGTAGTGCTCGTCTTTTTAAAGACGACCCTGGAATAGATGACAAAAGAATAACCCTCGTAATACAAATGGAGCCAAGTAGTACTTTCAAGTTGAATGCAACTATGCAAAGCATTATGTGATTTGCATGAAGTTGTTTCTGCTCTCTTCAAATACGATTATAATTAAGCAGCAAAATATCACTAATTTTCCTTATCGAAAATTATTTACCACTTTCAACAAAACATTAAATGGGAAGAAAACACACACTAGACATTCTAGAGCATGCAAAATGCAGGCCGGGGTGAGGAGGGATATCAAAAGATCCCAGTCCCTAGATTATGGGAAGTTCGCAGCATTGTGGTGGCACAAGCAAACAATGATTTCAAAATTCGAAGTCCAAGTACTACTATCATTCATTCAGTTGAAATCACTCAAGCCTCGCAAAGAAAATGGATACAAAACAAAAAGAAATAAATAAATAAAAAGATAGCACAAAGAACAGGAACTTGAAATTGGAGTCTTATCTAATGCAAATGGAATACCAGAGGTAATCACAACTTCTTAGTTTAGCATTTTGTTTTAGAAAAATGAAGTTTTAGACTGGATGTTTATTCCTGTATCCATCCATAAGAATAAACAAAACATTCTACTATCATAATTATGCTAAATCAAGCTGGCAAAAACCAATGCATATAAACTATAAAGCCAAATGCAGTGATGCCAAGTGCCAACATTGCAAAAATAGTATGTATGGTTATTCCCTGTATGCATTCCAAACATTGGAACAATTCTTCAGTGCTTTAATATCCACAATTCAGCATCCAGGTTAACCACTTTAGAGAATATGTACAATGCACTATTAGATGACAATTATAATGAACAAATTTATTTAAATTATAAAGGAACAAACAAAAGTATAAGAAGTTCAAGATCACCAGCATCGAGTTTCGGAGGTGTATTTATTGTATAATCCACATATCGGTAAAGATCTCTGTTATAAACTAATTGTCCCGCGTTTACATTGGTGAAATTTATTTTATCAAAATGAATTGCCTAATTATAGAATGAATTATGACTACACAACTTGGTATTCACATTAAAAAAGTCATTTCTCTCACTAAGTAATGTATTTTGCATCCAAATTGATTCTTGGTAGAAATAAAATCTTATTAAAAGTCTTTTAATTAAATGTATGAACACTATAAGCTAGGTCAATGGTCATTTGGGAAAAATTCATATAATTGTGATGGTGTCAATAGAGGTTGCAGTGGCGGTGATGATGATAGCAACAATAGTGACACAAAGGAGTGACAGCAGTGGACAGTGGTGAAGTAGCAATGGCACAGGCGGTGGCGACAGTAATGGTAACATGGCAGTGAAGGTGGTAGTGATGTCATGTCAAAGATGCTAATGCAGCAATGCTGATAGGAGTAATGGCAGTAGTGATAGTGACAATAGCAGTAGAGAATGGAGGTGTTGACGTGTCTATATTAAGTACACATTTAACCTATTTCTCAATTTACCTTACATTCCTCTATAAATGGTCAAAAGAATTTCATAACTTATACTCAAATTTTGGATACATTTACTCTACAAGAGTACATTCTCACATCAACTAACCAAATGCACTAACACCTTTTTTTCTCTTTTTTGTCAAAAATGCATTAGCTATGATGCATTTTCATAATGCGAAAAATAAAAAATAAAAAAAGCGCCTCGAGTAAACATCAACAAACTCTTGGCTCTGTTTGGTTCACTGGAATGGAATCTCATTCCTGAGAAACCACATTCCATGAGAACGGGATTATAGCAAACTTTCCACTTTCCAAAATTAAGCTGATGTTTGGTTAGTTTAGGAATGTATAATGGGAATAATATGTCAAATGGTTTAATTCCAATTATAACCTTTCCCATATCATTTTCTCATCCATTTTCTCAACACCCAAATTGAAAACCACAATATTGCAAAAAAAAATAAAATTAAAAAAAAAACCAAAAATTTGTGTGTGTGTGTGTGTGTATTAAAAAAAAAAAAAAAAAAAAAAAAAAAAAAAAAGGAACAAACCTCTGCGAACGACGCCGCTGCGTGCTGAATGGCCACGAATGGCAAACGGCAGGTTCTTTTTCTTCTTCTGCGGCAGGTTTTTCTTCTTCTTCTTCTTCTTCTTTTTCTTCTTCTTATGCGGCAGCCCCACAAGTCTTCCGATGAAGACTTCACAGCCCTACAAATAGAGATCACGAACTGCGAGAGGCGAGCGGCGAACTGCAAACGGCAAACGGCAAACGGCCGATCTGCTGCTACTGCTGCAATGGGTTTGGGGTTTGGGGAGAAGATGGGTTTGAAGAGATGAGGGACTTGGGTGGAATTTTTTTTTTTTTTTTCAAGAGTAAAAATGAGGAGCACGCTAGTCATTTTATTTTTCATTAATGGGATTCCCATGCATCTGTTTGCAAACCCACGTCTGAGAAAGGAATGAGATGCCGGCTGTTGGTGGGAATCCATCTCCCATGGGAATGCAACATTTCTGGGAATGTTGCCATCCAAACAAGGGAATCTTCCAACAATCCTGATTCTCGGGAATGATTCCGGGGAACCAAACGGAGATTAGTTCTATTGTAACAAAAGAGTTTCTTAGTTCTATTGTAATAAAAGGGTTTGTCAATCAAACCTTCCGTTCTTTTTCCCCTTTGATCCAACCTATAGAGAAAATGGTACCATGATCATCCATGGAGCCTACTTTACTTTAGATTTCCGATACTGTCATTGGTTTACTTTTGAATCCAACCAAATTGAACCAAACTCACTCAAATTTCTTTATAAACTCCTGGAATTTATATGAACCAACTAACTTTACCCAATCACCTTTTTTCCATTGCCTTTCTTTCTACCTTAAAGTCAAGCTAGTTCAATTCAGTTCCAAGGTCAACAATATAAGTGTAGAACCCATAAATCCTCTCCTTTTTCTTCCATAAATTTTACCAATTAAACATTAACTAATCTCACAAAATGCTATTAAAAATCCTTATCCGATCAGAAAACTAGCAGATTTTCTTCAACTAAACATAATCATGTCACTACATAACAACCGAAATTCTCATGTCGCGTCATACCAACCTTTACAAGGTTATTAAATCAACAAGCCTTGCTAATGTTTTGCAGGTTTAAATAGAAGAACATTCAATACAACCAAAATTGATTTCAACAATAAATCAAAGCATCACAAGCAAATGCAATTAATTCTATCAGATATAACAATATAACAATATTTATAAAAGAGTCCAAAATTTAGATTGGGTCGGATTGGCCAATGTCTGAATCCTTAATCACAATAAGAAAAATAATAATATCAAAATTCAACAAGTAATTCAAAAGCCAAGTGTTATCCTCAAATGAAAAAAAATAAAATAAAATAAAATAAAAGTGTTACCCCACCAGGTTAGCTACACTCTATTATCTTAAATTTTGAGGATTGTTTCAATTTGGTATACAAACTCTCAAATTGCTCGATTTATGACAAATTTTTAAAAACAAGTTTCATTGTAGAATAGAAATTGATTGATGTGAATTTCACTAATGGAGGTGGTATGTGAAATTCATTAATGGAGGTGGTATGTGAAATTCACATGAGGGCTTAAGTACGCGGATTATATGTGAATCCTACGTGGATAAAAGACTCATTTTCCTGCCCAAATCGGTCATGTGCCCCTCATTTGAAATTCCAAATTGAAAATTATAGAAAGTTATTTGAGAAGCGCATGGCCTGTTTGGGCATAAAAATGGGTCTTTTATCGATATAGAATCCACGTATGTGTGAAGCGAAGTCCCACATCGCTTAAGTATGAAAGTAATGTGCTGTATATAAGCGTGAGGGCACCCTCAGCTCTTGAGCTAGCTTTTGGGATTGAGTTCTACCCAAGACCGTGTAACATGGTATCAGAGCCGGCATACCAAGGGCTGGGTAGCTAGGGTGCGTGTCCCTGGCCTGCACGCGGCAGGTGCTGCCGAGTGAGCACGCTACGCATGAGGGAGGGTGTGAAGCGAAGTCCCACATCGCTTAAGTATGAAAGTAATGTGCTGTATATAAGCGTGAGGACACCCTCACCTCTTGAGCTAGCTTTTGGGGTTGAGTTCTACCCAAGACACTGTATATAAGCGTGAGGGCACCCTCACCTCTTGAGCTAGCTTTTGGGGTTGAGTTCTACCCAAGACCGTGTAACAATTGGTATCAAAGCTTGGTCAAGGGTTCGAGTCGCGGGGAGCGTCATTGTGGAGGAGGGGATTGTTGGGGTTTTTCCACAATGCCTCCTGCCTGCCACGTGGCTGATTGTACCCCAATCATACCATTCAATTATGGTATTACTATGTTCTCTTATATATATAATTGTTTAATAAATAGCGTTTAATATGAATATCTGTACAATTGGGTTTAAATCTCTGTTTCAAGAAATATGTGCAGATTTCATTAAATAAAGTCGTCACCGATGAAGCCCTGAAGAGCATCTCGAATCAAGGAACGTCCGAAAAGGATCCACAGCAGCCGGGGGAAGTACCAAAAGAGCAGACGTTGAATTCTGCAAGAAAAGTCAAACATTTGACCCTGACTATCGATAGCCAAGATTCGCTATCGATAGCGCCTCTATCGATAGCGAACCTTCGCTATCGATAGCCAAGGTCGGCTGCGGGCTTAGAAGATATTTTGGGATATTTTGGGGGCATTTTGGACTTTTACCTTTTCCTTCTATAAATAGAAGTGTAACGACGACGTTTCGAGGGTTCATGACTTTTGCTCTGAATCATTACTCTGCTATTTTAATTCAAGTTACAGTTTATTTTCGCATTTCAATCGGTAGTTTCAATTTTCAGCTATTTCCAATTCTGCAATTTTTCTTTACAATGCCTGGCTCAATTCTCACTTGAGGATTGTTCTATCCGATTAAGTCTTTAATTTCAGTAATTTCCGATTCTGTTATTTTCCTTTTTATGCATGGCTCAGTTTTCACTTGAGAACTGTTCTTTACTTTTTCAGTCTTTTTCTTTATTTACTTAAGTCTTTTCTTTTCTTTATTTACTTCAGTCACTTTTCTTTATTTACTTACGCCATTTTCTTTATTTATTTCTGCCATTTTCCTTATTTATTCAGTCATTTAATTACCGCTTTTATTTTCTTTTCCATCCCGTGACCCCTTAAAGCTTGCCTGGATAAAGGATATTCTCCTCCAGTGATGTGTAGCTAATACTCCAAGCTTGGGTGAGGATGAAGTTGGATTCATTTTACAATCCTATTTTATAAACATCCCTCTATTTGTATTATGTGATTGCATAGTTGTGAAGGTTTTACCGCACACTATTGCCAAATATAATATCATATAATTGTACATCTGTGATTGCAATTATATAATTATGCAATGGTTCTTATTGGTGTGAATACAAACCAGCATGCTTTATTCCTCATTTAAGGTGGATAGCGATATTCCATTCTTTTCGGGGATAAACTTGCCGGTCCTGTATTCATAATCTTTTTGGGACTTCCTTCTTGTAGTTGGAAGAACCACCATACATAATTACTATAGTGAGGATTTTATAAACATAAATTGTTTAATTGATATTCAATGGGCTTCTCACCCAAGTTCCGCTCAATCCACCAACTTAACTGCATTTTTACTAAGCTTATTTAATTACTAAGTTTTCGCTTCGACCCAATCGGAGCAGTTACCACCAACCAATTTAATTGACAATATTCTTTCCGCTTGAATTGATTCTAAAAATGCTCTTTTTAATATAAACCTACATTTCCCAGTGGTTCGACACCCGTGCTCACTAGTCACAATCGAATTGAGATTAATTGTCACGCGGTTTATAAATTATTAATTCTGATCACTGACGGGGAATAATCTCCCTCGTCGTCTGAGTCGATCAGTGGCTCAGTCGTGGGGGAGGGGATTGTTGGGATGGTTTTCCACAATGCCGCCTGCCTGCCACATGGCGTGGTAACTCGGACTGCGAATGCGCTTGCCAGGGCGTCTGCTCTGCAGGGGTATAAGGAAATAAAGTTGCGCCCTTCCTAACACCTTAGGGTTTTAGGAGAGATGGTAAGCGCTTGATCCTAACATGGTATCAGAGTCGGCATACCAAGGGATGGGTAGGGTGCGTGTCCCTGGCCTGCACGCGGCATGTGCTGCTGAGTGAGCACACTGCGCGTGAGGGAGGGTGTGAAGCGAAGTCCCACATCGCTTAAGTATGAAAGTAATGTGCTGTATATAAGCGTGAGGGCACCCTCACCTCTTGAGCTAGCTTTTGGGGTTGAGTTCTACCCAAGACTGTGTAACATTATGATCCACCTCAACCCTCACGCAAGTCTCACATACCACATTCGTTAATAAAACTGACATCCTTTCATTTTTGTCCTACATTGAAACTTAGTTTTAAAAATTTATCCTAAATTGACAATTTTAAACTATGTACCAAATTGAAAAATCCCTCAAAGGTAGTAAAGTGTAGTTAACCCTATAAAAAAATTGCAATCTCAGCCATAAAATTTGCATCAGCCAAATGATATAGCGTGAACTTGCAAGCTCATTTCACATGTTTATTTCGTAAGGTTCTGGTGAAGGTGGTAAAAGAGGTGGTAATAAAAAGAAAAATAATAATAATTAAAAATTCAAGAAAAAAAATTTTTAATTCAAGAAGCACATCAATATTCTTTATTAATATTATGAGGATTAAAATTAAAATTAAATTTTTATAATTTGATAAAAACAAAATAAATAATAAAATCTAAATTAGCTATCGAGAAATAAAAATAAAAATAAAAATAAAAATAAAAAATAAAATTAGCTATCGATACCATTGCATCGAGATTTCTAGGAAACTTGCAGAATATGTCCAAATTCAGAGAACATTGTCCAATTAGAAACTAGGAGTGAACATTAAACATTGATTTAACCTGTAGCAAATAATCCACCAACACAACAAACTTTTGTATAAGGTCTCTGGTACAAAAGTAGGGCAAGTCTTATAATTCGTACCATATGACAGTAAATAGGAGAAAAGGCCATCAATATAAACTCATGAGAACACCCTCAATATTGTAGAGCTTTCTCAAAGTACAAACAGGCATGATTTTGACATCATTCCCAATTTCTTGAAAGAAAGAGGACTTCAAGGTGTTATCAGGTCAAAAGTACCCTTCATTACAAAACATGAAATGTCCATAAAGTAATACTAGTAATTTAAAAAAAAAAAAAAAAAAAAAAAGAGTTTCCCACTTTCTGGAAGCCTGCTGAAGTTTTACTCCAGCAAGTTACTTTGAATCTCGACACTTCTTTTTGTTTTTGGATTCTTTTGAACCAGGCTTGGTCCTTTTTTCTCCCCGTATCTCTATCTCCAATGTCTGATCCTTCGGTTGGGCATCAGTTGCCAAAGTTGGAATAGAGCTACTTTCACCAACATCTTTGTTCTTTGAGCCGCCTTCCCCTGGCGGCACTAGCTGGCCTGAAGATTTCTTTGTCCACCCTGAAGCTCACCGTTGAGTCCATATTAGAAGAAAGGAAACATAATCTTAATGATTATCCCAGTGAACCCACACAAACATTATCGATTTAAGCATTTCATTGCCAAAGTTGTGCAGTGCGACTTTTAGAGAGTAATCCAAACCAATTTGACATGACCACATGAGCCTCAACTAAGTAGCACTTTCAGGTTGAATGCAAAAGTAAATTTGTAATTTGCATGAAGTTGTTTTTGCTCTCTTCAAATCCAATTATAAACAGAAAAATCTCAGTAATTTCCCTTATCAAAGGTCATTTACCACTTACCAGTAAATTGATAGGGTAGGAAGGGAGAAAAAAGAACACACATGGATACACACTTGAGCAGGCAAATGCAGGGGTAAGGAGGGATGACAACAGATTCCAGTCCTTAATTTATGTGTGGTTCAAAACAATGCAGTGGCAAGAGCAAATTATGAATCTAAAATCGAAGCATGTAACTCTATCATTAATTATGTTAAATCGCTCAAGCTTCACACAAACAGATACAAAATAAAAAATAAAAATAGCACAAAGAACAAGAACTCGCAAGAAAGCAAAGAGATCTCAATAAATTATATCAGTATCTAATGCCTATGAAATACCTCTTATCTAATGCCTATGAAATACTAGAGGTAGTTAACATTTAATAGCTTAGCATTTGGTCTTCAGGGAAAAAAAATTTTATACTGTATGTTTATTCCCAGGTTTTATAAACATAAACAGAACATTCTACCATCCACAATTATGCTACATCATGGAGGCAAAAGCCAATGCATGAAAAGCCCAAGCCCCAAGGCAGTGTTACCAATTTTGGAACTATTCTTACGCATTTTAATTTCCACAATTCGGCCCGCAAGTCACCACTTTGCAGAACACATATACATTGACGATTATAATGAACAAATTGATGTAAATTTTAAAGGAACAAACAAAAGTATAAGAACTGCAAACTCACCAGCATTGCTTTTCGGAAGTATATTGGTTGCATAATTGACGTAGCGATGCAGATCTTCTTCGGTGTAAAACGTTTGTCTCGTTTTGACATTAGTGAAACACTACAATGTTTGCACATAAAAAAATGAATTACCATAATCATTTTATTGAAATCAACTGTCAAAATTCATTTTATCGAGATCAATTATCTAATTATAAAGAAGAATTATGACCATACTATTTGGTATTCACATTACAAAAGCCACTCTAAAAAAATAAGGTATTTTGTGGCCAAATTGATGCTTAGTAAAAATAATCTCTTAAAAGCATGAACAATGCAAGGCCTATGGTAATTTGGAAAAAAATTCCCATAATTTTGATGGTGTTGGTGGTTGCAGTGGAGACGGTGGAGGTCCTACTGGCGGTGATGGGTGTAGCAACAATAACGATCACAAAGAGGTGGTGGTAGTGAACAGTGGTGCAGTGGCAACAGCAGTGGTGGCGGCAGCGGCAGCGGCAACAGTAACATGATAGTGAAGGTGCCAGCAATGTCATGTCAAAGATGGTAATGCAACAATGTTGGTTGGAATGGTGGCAGTGGTTGCAGTGATAGTAGTGGGTAGAGAATGCGGTAGTGTCTCTATTAAATATAAATTTTTTAAACCTATTTGAGTTTATTTTACATTTCTCTATAAGAAAGGTAAAAAAGAATTTCATTATTTATTCCAATATTTTGGATAGAATTTATTCTAAAAGAGTACATTCTCATATCAACTAACAAAATGCAGTATATACTTTAGCCACAATGCATTTTCAAAATGCAAAACAAACAAGCCCTCAGTAAACATCAACAAACTTTTAGTACCATTGTAATAAAAGAGTTAGTCAATTAGACCTTCCCTTCAACCTCCCCTTTGATCCAGCCTTCTGCGTAGATGGTACTGCTACCATCCGTGCAGCCTACATTTCCAATAATTTCATTGATTTACTTTTGAGTTTTGAGTCCAACCAAATTGAACCAAACTCATTCAATTTTTTTTTTTAAACTCCTGGATGATTCTTTTCATACATGAATCAAACAACTTGACCCAATCACTTCTTATCCTTTGCCTTTCTTGCTGTAGTTAAGCCAAGCTAGTACAACTCAGTTCCAAGGTCAATAAAAATTTTGAAGCCATCATAACTCTTCTTTCTTTCTTTCTTTCTTTCATTTTTTTTAGTAAGGTAACCACCAATCTAAAACATTCAACCATGCCCAAAACTCAACAAACTGTAACAAAATCAAGTCATACCACTAGCCACCTTCACCATATATTACATATTTAGAAAGGAAACAAGAAAAACAATGAGTTCTTCTAAGGATATATGATGTTCAAATAGCCAACAAACTTGACCATATCACGAAGCTTACATGTCATGTTCTCCAATGCATGGTGGAGCCATAAGGTTCAAAGAATCAGATAATTTAAAATCTGATTCTACTTTTATAATGAAATTTATTAGCTAACCAAAAATATTCATGCTTAACTACTAATAATGCACAAGCACAGTTTATTAACTAAAAGTAAGTAGTCACCAGCTCATAGACTGCCATAAATGAAGAATTTACAGTTATGGAAAAAACCAAAAAGTAAAATTAATCGAACCACTCAAATAGCCAACCGAAAAGAATACCGCAAATAGTGAATTAACTTTAAAATGCACGCCCACTAAAGTAATATGACTATCTGCCCACAAATTTTATCCCTTAAACATTAACTGATCTCACAAAATGCTATTGTAAAAATTCTTATCAGATCAGAAAACTAGCAGATTTCTTTTTAATTACATATAATCATGGCACTCAATATACCAACATCTACAAGGTTATTTAATCAGGAAGCCTTGTTGATGTTTTATGGATTTAAATAGAAGAACATTCAATGCAACCAAAACTGGTTTCAACAATTTATTATAACATTGCAAGCAAATGCAAATCTGGTAAAAGTGAGAATAAATAGATTGAACTAAACTAAATGATATAACAAATCCTATTCATAGATCGAACTAAACCAAAAGATATATCAAATCCTGAAACTGCAAGAGAAATGAGGTGAAGACGTGATATTACCTTGATTTTAGATCCATCTTTCTGGACTTCTTCCTTCAAGATCCAGCCAATAGGAAGCGAGTCTGATCTCTTTCCTTCAGCCATCTACCGATCACTAAGTCCGTCCTCTAGAAATTCTCTCTCTCTCTCTCTCTCTCTCTCTCTCTCTCTCTCTCTCTCTGAGTGAGTCTGTAGCCCTAAGTCTCCGATGAGATCGAGGCTTAAATGGGGGATGCCTGAAACCAAGAAGATGCTATTGATACCACGTGTTGCCATGCTTTCTATGTTGTAACGGGCGATGACACCTCAATTGATTCCTTTTTCCTTTCCTACTCACAACAGACGTTTATGACAAATAAGACAATGAAGATATGGTGGTGTTAGGTTGGCATTGCAAAGAGATGAGATCTACGTGGAGCTTAGATTCTCTTATTCTAGAAAAACTCTCTCTCTCTCTCTCTCTCTCTCTCTCTCTCTCTCTCTCAGTGAGATTGTAGCCCTAGGTCTCCTATGAGATCGAGGAGCAAATAGGAGATGCCTGAAACAGACAAGATGCTATTGATACCACGTGTTGCATGCTCTCTATGTTCACCTGAATTGATTCCTTTTTCCTTGTTGTTTCCTTCCTGCTCACAACAAAATATATGACAAATTAAACAAAAGATATGATGGTGTTAGGTTGGCATTGCAGAGAGATGAGGTCTACGTGGTGCTTAGATTCTCTTATAAGTGTCAAGGAATGGCAGAGACTCTAAAACTTTTAAAAAGATAAAAATTTATCTATATATATATATATATATATATATATATATATTTTAAATCCATAAATTTTAAACCTATTTCCAAATTAGAATAATACTACAATAGCTGAGCATTAAAAAGAGTAATTACTGCAATTCTACAATCATAGTTATCAACCTAGACCGGCCACTGACCTGTTTGATTGCTAAGTCACAAGTCCACTCCTTCAACAACTAGTTGACTCGGTTCACTTAGTCTAGTTTGCAAAAGCATTTAAAAATTAGAAGTTCCAAGAAGTATCAGATTATGAGTCAGTTGATTTGTTGGTATGGGCTGAGAATAATCAGCACCCCCTTCAGAGGAGTTGAAGTAACAATGTCTCAATGAGCCTAAAACTTGTCCAACGTATGTCGGTTACATCTAACATTAGAAAACAATTATACAGTTCCAGACATGTCAAGGCATGTCATAGCAAATTCATCTCTTACATGGATTTAACCATGTGCAACATAGGAGCAACTACTTTTCTGTAGTGTCTATGCTACTTAACCAAGCTGTAATTTGTTGATAAGTAAAACTGAACCTCTTTTGTTAGCCTATTCAGATATTTATAAACTCCTACCTTCACTAGTGTAAATTACTAATCACAACATCCTCCAAAAGGTTATGCAATTCCTTATCATACTAAACTAGCCTAATATAATTCAATTAGCCTTTGTGGTGTTCACTTCATTCACTTTTCTTCACGATTTATATATGTGGGTTAGGGATATAATGATTTATATAACCCATGATAGAACTGAATGACGAAAAATGATTCATACGGCCGACCCCATGAAGCTATAATTAAGGTTTGGTGGAGTTGAATTATCTTTCTTCATGATTTATGCTATTACAATTATCTAATGTCTGCCTCAATTTTTCATGAGCCTAATTGAACGAATTCAAGAACTTCTCGAGCTAGGCATGTCAAGCAATTGAGTGCAAACTGAAGTTTAAGCTAGGCTTGTCTACGCTAGGGGTGTAAATGAGCCAAGCTTTGGTCTCCTCAAGTTTGGCTTGTTCAAAAAATTACAAGCTCAATCCAAGCTCCAGCTTGTAATAAGTCTTAGTAGTCATGATCAAGCTTGTCTTATGATATAATTACAAGCTCAAGCTTGAAACGAGCCTCAGTAGTCATGATTGAGCTCAAGTTCAGTTCTATCCATAGGTCTGTAAAATGTAAGGCAAGAGTGGGGTATTTACTTGTCCATGCCAAAATAATATATTAACACTATTTAATATATCTATATTTTTTTAGTTTCAATAAATTGATTTTAAATAATATATTTAATCTAATATAATACATATTAGATACATAAGGCTTGCAAGCCTAATGAGCCGAGCTTGTTCTTGCACAAGTTTGGCTTGTTTGCTAAACGAGCTTGAGAGAAGGGCTTGAACTTGACTTGATTTCATTATAAACGAGCTCTAATCAAGCCAATCTCGAGCCAAGCCCAAGTAGGTTGGATTGTTTCAATCCCTAGTCTATGCCAGTGAATCAACTTCAATGAGATGACAATTAAGCTGATTCCAAGTCGTCCATAAGTAGGTGGCCTGCTTGTCAACCCTATGCATAACTTCCTATATGTATATACCCTAGTGTTTAAGAGCCTAATCAAGCCAAGCTTGAATAGTTAAACATTGCCTCGCTTGTAAAACAAGACTAAGATCTAAGCTCAAGTTTAGATTGTTTGATTAGTGATAAGCTTAGACGAGCCTCTTAACAGGTCAAGACCAAGCTACTCAAGAGCAATTTGGTTCATTCAACAACCCTAGCGTTAGTCGCCATAGAAATAAATCTGTGTCATTTATTACACACATAGAACAGTGCAGATAACATTGAACCACCCTATCACATATGATAACCTAGTAAAAAATGTAAAGGAAAAGTTTGGACATAATGAATTGCAGACAATTCTATAACAAGATTTTACGAAATTTACTCCTCAATATCCTCTTAATCCTTCACTATCCATTAAAAACTGAATGAATATGGAATGACTTTTATTACACATGAAGGACCGATAATACTTGTTTCATAAAATTACCTAAGTAAAGGAAAAGTCCCATGCAATTCCCATTACACTATCCAAATGCTAGCAAACAATCCAAATGTAGCTCTGTTAAAAGGGAGGCTCAGAATTGAAGTAAGATAACACCTTATGCAGAAAACGAACCTAAGGCTGAGGGATCGAATTATAGTTGCATATTCTGTAATATGAATTTCTTTTTTTTATTCACTTGGAGAAAAAATCGGTCATAGCTATCATTATCATAGAATTAGAGGACGGCAATGGCTTGTGCGAGGTATGTGCTTGTGTCCATATGAAAATGAAAATTGATGTTTTCAGCTACCTGAGGGGCATTCAAATTATAAATGTTTAAAATAGAGCCAAACAACAGTGTTCGTTCTTCACATGACCCTCCTACGATCTCCATCCCGAGTCGACTCGCGATCTCAGACTCGGACTCCATCAGAGACCCAACTCACCGGTCCGACTCAGCCCTTACAGATGAACAACCTCCACGTACACCTCACCACTCTACAATACCAACCTAACACCATCAATCTTCTTTGTCTTCTTTGCCCTGAACAAACTGCGAGTAGGAAGCAAAAACAATCCAAACGTCGTCGTCTGTCGTAACACAGACAACATGGCAACATTTGGTACCAAATGCATCTTTTCCCAATTTAGGGAATCCTTCATTTAAGCCCACATTCCCATAGAAGACATAGGGCTACAGTCACAGCCGGAATCGCTTCCCATTGGCGGGGTTTGGAAGCCGGAAGTCCAAAAAGATGAGTCTAAAAACGAGACAAACATTTTACACCGAAAAGGATCTGCATCGGATTATGCAACCAATACACTTTCGAAACTCAATGCCTGATGGAAAATGGAAAAATTATTCCAAAAGTGAGCTGCTCTCACCGGGAAAAGACTCGAAGAAGAAGGTTTTGGGTGAAAGCAGGTATATTCCGGCGATGGCCCCTGATTCAGGCTAAAGCACCAGCCGGTGGAGATAGAGAAACGAAGGATAAAAGATGAAGTTGGGTCCTCCGGTGCCTGCTCCAATCCGAGCAAGCACCGGAGGAGAAGTGACGGAGCTTTCGAATAATTGGAAAAATTTTGATTCAATAGAGAGAAGATTTTTAAAGGGTCTTCCTAGTGTGAACGTTACAAGAAAACGTTCTGATTCGCATCCCTGTTCAGAGAGGAATAGACACGTATCTCTCGAAGACACATCCGTTTCAAAAGACTGTTTTTATAGGAATAATGATCTAACGAGCTAATGCTGACTAAGTCATGTAAGCACTTTTGAGCATTTGATCATCTCGTTTAAAAAAATATTCATTCATGGAATGATCCAACGACCGCTTCTATTCATAAAATAATCCAACGGTCATAAGCGTATTAACTGACTTAAATTTAAGTCAACATTAATTGACTAGATCATTTCACATTTTTATATTTGAGATAATTGGCTAAAATTTTTAATTTAAGACTCTTTATCGTATAAAGTCCTCTTCTAAGATTTTTTTTTTCTCAAAGTCCTAATTAAGAAAAAATTGTTGTTTAAGGTCCTATTTTTTAAAAAATTATATTTTCTTAGATAGAATTTGCACGATGATCAGGGTCAGTGGCCGACAAAATTTCAACTGATCTTTTAATCAATTCCGAGATCCTTTAAAGGATCTTGATATCTCCAAACGATAGCTTCATATCCAAATCCTGGACCCCAAGTTCAACTGCTTTATTTGGCTATAGATTTTGTTGATCTACACCTGCAACTTCGGTGTGTGTCTGTTAAAAAAATGGTCAAAATATTTTCTCAAAAATTTTTTTTACATTCTGCTACGAAATAGAGATCGAGGCAAATGGGGAAGAGGGAAATTTCTTGCATTTTGCGGGACTTGCACTATGATGGGGAAGGCTATGTAGATTTGAGGAACAAACCTGCAACTTCTCTTCATTTTGAGCTTTTTGCAACTTCTTTTCATCTCCATGCTTGCACTGGCCTCCATTCCTCCACCGCCGCCGCTGCCACCAGGAGAATGCGCCGACGAGCTTGTCATCTATGCAAATTCACACGGTAAGTTAGAGTTTTGTGGATTGATCAGATTTGAGGAAAAAGAGAAGCAAAGTGAAATTCATCTTTATCTTCTTGTCAATCTTGTTTCTCCCATCTCAATCCCTCTCCTCTCTCTTCCAATCCCTATATCTCTCATAGTATCCCTCTCTTTCTCTCCTCTATTAGCAGTGGATAGGTTTCTCTTTCTTATTCTTATTCTTCTTCTTATTCTTCTTTTTTTTTTTTCTCCGATGTTGTGAAATCCGGTTATGGCATAGTGAAATCCAAGGTCCGACGTAGTGAAATCCAATTCCAGCGTAATGTAATCCGGGATCCAACGTAGTGAAATCCGATTCTAACATAATGTAGTACGGGATTTGACGTAGTAAAATTCGGTTCTATCGTAGTGAAATTCGAGGTTGGAGATGCAGTTGAAAGTTGTTTGGGGAAGGAGGGGTATTTTTGTCTAATTTCCACAAAAAGGACTTTTGGTATGAAAGATCTTTTTAGATCACTTTTGGCATGAAAATCTTTTAAAATAGGACCTTTAGCCAATTTTCCCAAATCAAGGGCAATTTAGTCCAGATCTGCACAAAGGACTTTGACAAAGAAAAGATCCGTGCAAGACCTAAAGCAGCAAAACATTGTAAATGAGGACTTAATTCTAAAATCCTCTTTTCTTTTTTGGGAACACTTTCTACTTTTTATATTTGGATTGTTTAAGGTAGAGAAAAAATGGTATTTGAGTGATGTTTACTTCTTGGATTGTTTTGTAATGATTGTGAGTTTTGACTTGTGTTTTGAAGTAATTTTGACAGTTTCGACACACCATGCATCTTATCAATCAGCTTTGGAAAATTTTGGTAATATTAACTATCAGTTTAAAAATCTGTTCTGCAATTAACCCTACACAAGTTATCTTATACAACTTTGCATAAAGTGTACCTTATAATAGAACGCCTCTATATGTGTATAAATATTTAAATCATCAAATGCATGAATCTGTTAATCGATTATTATGAATGTTACTCGTAGCAATTAAGTTTTCAATTGTCATGATCCGCTGAGATTTAGTACTGCTTTGCTCCGATTCACAGGAAAAATGATAATCCAACTATTAGAATTTTTAAACATGCCCTTGTATTTATTTAATTAAATCATCAAGTGCATGAAACTACCAGTAGACAACCATGAAGGTTCTGATACATCAATTACAGTAATGTGAAAATCCCCTTGGCCTCCCAACAGTTTGAATCATGCCCCCCTTGCAATTGAAAGATGATTCATATACAACTCACAATTTCATACAAAAACACAGAAGAGAACAAGAGAAATCCTCACACCTGCAAGGCTGCAGCCTCATTTCATATCCTACATTATTCATGAACACTAAACACATTAATCTTTTGAGCCTCGTTTCCTTGGAGAAACCAACCCAAGCTCCTTACATTGCTCTTCGTCTGGTTGTAAGCTCCCGGGAATGGCACCAAATGCTCTTCGTGATGTTTCAAACCCAGAAGCCACATAATGCACGTACGCTGAGGCATCGTCTATTTTCCTCCCCAAGTTGAATGACGTGGACATAAAATTCTTTGAAGGAATTTTTGCCAGTCTCTTAGTAAGTGCCTGGTCCAGTTCAGCAGCCCTTAAAAATCGTTCAGTGGCAGCCTCCCAAGAGAGCTCATGCCTCTGAGCATCCGTCAGTTCGGCAGGCTCTTCAATCAGTGCCTTGCATGTTGCCTCAACAAACCCATTGCTGTCCTCGTACATTCGGCAATTTGTGAACTGCTTGAAGAAGTCATTGGAGGGATGATTGGCACAGACGACAATTTTGCCCATTGCCAATGCTTCTGCTGTGGTTGTGCAAACAACATCCGTTGTGCTTGGATTCAGGAACACTCTAAAACTGGAAGGAGGAACAAGAAAAATAAGAGAACTAAAATATTACAAAACAAATCATGTTAACCATTCGTAAGCAGTCTAATCAGACTTAAGGTGTGTTTACAAGGAAGAATGGCTTCAATTGGTCACAGGAGTCTGACTACCAATTTGCTTGACAACCATGAGACCAATTAACAGATAATCTACTTAGCCACCATCATTAATCTGATTCATTGAGCTATTTTTTTCTTTTTTTTCTTTTTTTGGTCAGAAGATAAAAGAGTACATCTCAGAGGTGAAATTGCTTATAAATTAACCTTCCTAGCACCATATGGCATAATGAACTTGTGAGCCATATTGATAACTGCAAGAATGGCACACATAGGACAATAGAAAACGAGTGCTTCCAGAGAAGATCTACCCTGATTGAGCAATTATGAATCATTCTCCTTATAATTAGTTAGAAGTCATTCTTTCTTGAGGTTGCATTCACACACCCAAACTCGAGAACTATTGGCAGAGAGCCAGGGACCTTTTGTCTTGACCAGTTAAGGTGCAACCACTGGCACAGCTGGAAACTTAAGACATACTGAAGACAGGATTGATCAAGTACCAACTGACAGAATGAACAAAAAGGAAACAGAGAATAGTCCAAATAGATTACATGCTGCAGGTAACCTAACTTCTAGATTCAGAATTTCTGCAATCCAGAAAGCAGAAAGTGAAGCACCCTCAATCATTCATGAGGTGCGTTGCATTACTGGGCAAGTGGGGCGAAGTGAGGTGGAAGAATTTTATTTTATTTTTTCCTATTCTCATTTTCAAAAGTACGACACATGGTAGGGAGCTTACTCATGAAACGAGGGATCGGCATGATCACAACCAGGATGAACTCTTACAATTAGTTCCAACTTTTTGGCAGCTTCCTGAACTTGATCAGAATCCTCCCCACTTCCATATAAATCAACCTCAAGTCCAGCAAGTTCCTTTTGGTGATCATGAAGGAGTGTAAGAAGCTCCTTGTAGCCTTTGCTCCATACCATCTTCCCAATGTAGTAGGCGCCCTTAATGAAGGCCCGGTCTCCATTTAGTTGTTGTTCTTTCTTTTTCTGGCCAATCTCAAGAAACTTTGGATTGACTCCATGAACATTGCAAATGATGGATCGTGGAAGATCCTGGGTAGCAGCAGATAATCTAATCACCTGCCATTGCATGATATGTAAAATTTGGTGGGCAGACAATTTTTTCAGGATGAGAAAAACAAAGCAATTGAAAAAAGCAACTTCAACATTCTTCAACTAAATGTATCCACTTTCAGCGAAAACTTTCTAAGTGGTGAAGAACACTAATGCAAGACAAATTTGAAAATAAGAGCATCCAAGGATTTCAAGATCCTATTTAGATAAGTTTGAACCCACCTAACTTACCATCTTATGCTAGCAAGCTCTCACATTATTATTTATTTATTTATTATTATTTGATAAGTAGGCTCTCACATATTTATTGAATCAATCATGTCAATATATACATAGATGTATATGTGAACACGCATGGTTGATTATTCATTGAGACACTAAGCATGTGAAATGCATAAAATCAACCACATGTGTATCTAAACAAGGCTAACAACCCTAGAACATAGAACACATTAAGCTTTAATTGGTAATATGGTAGATTAATTGGGCAACCCACCTTATGCTGCCCATAGTATGGCGGTTTTAATATTTTCGCGAACAAGCTTGGGTTAAAAACTTAAAAGTTGCTTTGGATTAAGGTCAAGTTTATGTGAAACTCATTCTACTCATGTTGTCTTGTGTATCCATATTTTTTGTAATTAATTATACTGCTATACATATTAGGGCTTCCTCTCATACCTAGTAAGTTCCAGTCCAAAATCAGTGGACACTTCACAACCAAGTAATATCCAGCATCATCAACTGCTGAAATGCTTGGTAGTAATAACATCAATCAGACAACCAAGCCTGTTTCTGAAGATTGAAGAACTATATATCAGCACACGTGAGCATATGAAAAAAATAACTAATAAAAAAAAAAAAGGTCATTGCATTCTGGCATTTAGGAAACCTGTAAATAACAAACAAACAAACAAAGGCCCCAATCATCACCTAAACTAGCTCAAAAGGAATATCACTCACCCGAAGGTTCATCACCATCAAACATGAGCGTAGGTTAAAAAGGGTCTCACCACTATTACTTCAATTAAAATCCTCTAAAGCCATTAAGATGAAAAGCCACCTTCACAAGTTCGTCATTCACTAAGTTAAAATACACAAATTTGATAGTCATTGATAATTAATAAACAAACCAGCAAATAAGTAGTTGGTCCTTGCATTAATGCACATTGTCGAAGGAAAATGAATCTCTTATGGTACTGTTAATGGACTTCCATGAGGGGGCAGGTTGGAGTGTATTGCAAACACCACCCCTTCATTGCATCTATTTCAAAAACTATTGGACCTATAGATGTCTAAGAATTCAGGCCTATAAGTCTACTGAGCAGCCCTTACAGGATCATTGCAAACAGCCCCTGCAATGACTAGTACCCACTGTGTCAAACAGCTCTTGGGTTCTTAAAAGTTAAAAATACAAAATAATTAGAGGAGGCTGATGTTCTCAACTTCAAGCAGCTTAAAACTGAAACGGATAAGAGATATTTACATAGTTAGGCATCAAATTTGCGGATGAGATGAGAATTGAACCAGCCCTTAGTGATGGTAAGGACGAGAGTATCAAGGAACCAAAACTTAAAAAAAAAATAAAAAATAAAAAAATCACAGCAAGATGCCCAGCCTTGATAGGGGTTCCCTCTCTTTTTCTTCTACATATCCGAAGAGGGGAGGGAGGGGGGCTGCTCTCTTTTTCTTCTCTCTCTCTCGACTGGTATAATGTTTTTTTTTCCCCGTTTTTTATGCTCTATCTATCCACCAACGACGCCCAAGTTATTCCCCAACCAACCGTGAAACTCCTTTTCTCTCTCTTTCCATTGCTGCAACTCTCTCTCTCTCTCTATCTCTCTCTCTCTCTCTCTCTCTCTCTCTCTATATATATATATATATATATATATATATATATATATATATATATCATTCCCACAGAAGGTAAAGCTAACTTAAGAGCGGGAGTTTGGTATCTCCGAGCCTCTCTCTCTTTGGTGGTATATGGCCAAACAGGCCCCAAAACCCTCCCCTCATACGTGGCCTTGCATGCCAACTTTTAGTTGGGTTTTTGGCCACCTCATGCCTCATCCATGTGCAGCTGCTGCTCACCTAAGTTTCTATAGAGGTGTAGTTGGGCTAAACAAATTCTGGAGCTCAATTTAAAATTCTTAAGCTAATTATCATTTAAGCAAATTACTTCAGGGTTCAACTAATTCAAATACTTAAACATTCATGTTTTGGACACAACATATTCAATAGCATTGGGCCGTTTCCCAAGCCTATAACCCTGGCTTCAAAAATGACACTAAACACAATCTTGTCAAACCCACTAACGCGGATGAGGCTTTTGCTAATCACCGTTTAGCATTTAAATTGAATTTAACCACAATTTAAATTGAATTTAACCAAATTACCCTTTTAGTTTAGGGTTTTACCAACAAATTCACCTACTAATTTTTTCAACAATTTTTATTATATTAAATCCTAATAAACAAACCAGCAAATAAGTAGTTGGTCCTTGCATTATTTCAACAAATTCACCTACTAGTTTTAGGGTACTTTATTAAACCCAAACTAACATAATGACCAATGGACTTCCATCCATTTTCAATACTAGTTTGATATTCAAAATTTTCCTCCAGCCTCATTAAAAATTGACTAAGGGAAAAATTCAAGGTCTACATGGAGTGTGTCGGTTTTGAGGTCAGACAGAGGAGCAGAATCTAGTAGTGTATCTCTTCATATTGGGAGGCTTTACATAGACTTATAAGTATTGCTTTTGAAGGTGAAGAAATAAGGCAGGGTGCTTCAAATCTTGTGAGGCCTCAAGGCATGAGTTGTAAGCCTTTCGAATTTAGAATTTTGGATGCATAGCGGGCATTTTCCTTGTTTGCTGCCCTAAGGTCCCCATGGATTCATGAAAAGAAAAAATATTTTGGGAGTAGAGCTCAATGTGGATGATGTTGTATCTCAAATAAAGAACTTATTCAGCTTTTCGATGTTCCTGCGTATCCCTTTTTAAAGGAATTCAGCTGATAAATTTCCATACACCTTGATCTTCAGGCATACGTTTCAGTCATTGGGGTGGTAGGCAACTAATCTTTTCTGGTTTGGTTTCCACTAATACAACTGGAAGCTGTATGCATACTTCTTGTTTTGCCTCTCTACCATGTGTACTACTTGGAACATGTGTACTACTTGAAAAAGTTACTACTATTAATGAAATACTATCTCTACTTCTCAAAAAAGAAAAACAAAAAATTGTGAATTGAGCGATCATAAATGTCATAATCTACCTGAAAAAGGGAAGGAACAATCACTGCATTCCATTATTAACAATGTGCAATTGCCGTGTTTTGCCTGAGTGCTAAACAGAGGCTAATAATGCTAAGTATTAGCACAAGGATGACACACACAAATAGGGAAATGGTCTGAATAATGCTGAGTTAGGGTAACTTATGGAAATTAAAGTATCTAAACCCTTCATGAGTAGAATGTATAAGTTATTTCATGAAAACTGTAGTTAACAGGAAAATTACCTTGTGGCAATAGATATTAACAAGCCAACTGTTTATGTGTTTCAACATAAATGCTTGCATTCGTCCATTCTTCTCTCTCTTTACATATTCCAAATAATTGGTGTGAACAATTCCTATCACCATACGAAATTTAGTTTTCCATCTCTTGCCGTGATGATACCATGTAAGATGCTCAGGCTCCTCCAGGACAGCAATATCTGCCTCTTCATCGGGGATGAATTCTGTAATATCCCCAACAGCAAGAATGCTTCTTTTATCTAAAGAAAACTGCAGCACAAGCGATGTCATGAATTAGTACTACATAAACACAAGAAGAGACACCCCTAGAAAGGAGTAACTACTTTGGTTAGGGCATTGACTGAGATGGTCAACACACCAATATTAGGTCAAACCATGGTTTTAAAGTCACAACTAGGAAGACAATGCTGCCAAGGAATGATATTCTCCAACCTGAGTGAACCATCAGGTTTACTAAATGGCATGGGCTTTCATCATAAAATAGAAAAATAAAATTGTTAAAGATAACATTATGGCATGGCATGGGCTCTCTGTCTCTCTCTCTCTCTCTCTCTCTCTCTCTCTCTCTCTCTCTCTCTCTCTCAGTGTGTGCATGTATATATCAATACGATGTCACATGCTTCCTGCAGTTATTAATAACTTCTCTCTATCTTTCCATTTTCCTCACTTACATGCTTTCCTTAAAAGCTAAGTAATATGATCATTTAAGATACAAACTACAGATATACCATTGTCTAAGGAAATAAAATTATAATATTTCTTACAGTGACAAAATTGTAAATAAATCTACTCATAGTTAGTATAACAAAATGCCCCAGTCCTTAAATCAATGAAGTAATTAGAAATTATTTTCAGTTATACCCTTTAGATACATTAAGACATAATTAATAGAGCAATTATAATTTCATCATTCACAAAATATCATATGTGTGTCTCTATGTATGTAGTACTACGTACCATTATATGTCTACATGCATTAACATACACTCAAGAGAAGGTGTACTTATCAAATTCAAAACTCAATTTAGCTATTATCCTTGCTCTCCAATATGGTTCCTTAAGGTGAAGTTGTTATGACTAATATCTTTATCTCTAGGATTATCCTCTCAAGCAGAAGATGTAAATGAGTAGCAAAGTATACAGGACTCAAAGAAGTAATTTAGTTAACTAAAAGAGTGTACTTAATTTTCCCACATATAACGTTCAAAAAATCCCAACAAGCAAAGTGAATCTAAGGAGAATTTCATATAACTCAAAGATGATATTAATTTCTTTTTAGGAACATAAAATATTATATATTATCAAAAAATGGAAAGTTAAATCTAAAATTTGCTGGTCTTCCTCTCATCTTTTACTAAAAAAATTCAAAATCATGACACCAATAGAAAATCATCATATATTTCACAATGACTCAAACACATCATATGAACAAATGATGATATTACAGACAACAGTCATTAGATCACACACCTATTAGCACCAAGAATCTTATGAGAAAATATTGACATTAAATAATAATGTACAAATTTCAAAGCCAGGCCATAATTTTCACCATTTAAAACATGTTATAGTCAATATATAACACAATTTTAAGCAGGTAACATAGTATCTACAAGGCCACAGGCGCATGCTTAATTCAACTTTTAAGAAAGATACGCCACAGTTATGCTTACCTTTCCCGGATAAAAACGTATATCGAAACCAGATATAAATCCAGTTCTCTCCTCAAGCCACTGGCGGACGTATCTCTCGTGTTCTGAAGGTGACTTGAATAATATCTTGCTGGGATATACTAGCACTTGATCTTTCGAAGACAACCAAGGAATCACCAAAGTGACCTTTCTCTCCCCATCTTTAGCAAGATAGGCAGCACGGAACAGAGGGTTGACAGCAGTTCCAGTCATCCATGGAAGGCTTGCAGTAGTAAATATTGCAATATGCTGTTTCCTATCCATTTAGTCATAAGTTTCAGCCATAAATGTCTATAGATTCAATAACAATTTGGTCATACTTCTCAACGAATTGGAGAAACACGCCTTTAGAAAGCCACAATTGATGTTTTAACTGCATTAATAAATAAAAGTAAAACATTACTCGATCCATCTTTTTCCTTCACGAGTCAAAGTTAAGACTATAACTGAAGCAATGAAACAAAGAAACAATCATAAGTAAACTAAATGGACATCCAAAATAAATAAATAAATAACCTCACCAAACAATATTCTCCAATTACCCGGTCATATTGATTAGGTTTTACTTTACAAATAATGCCATGCATTACCCAGAGCCAGTCCCACCAAAGTGAAATACTGGGAGGCATGCAGGGCCGGCCCTTGGCTTTTGCCTACTAAGGCAATTGCTTGAGGCCCCCAATTTTAAGGGGCCCCCAAAATTTATTATTATTATTTATTTGATATGGAATTTAAATTTTTTATTTAGGATTTTAATTTAGGAATTAGGACTTTATATTTGCTTGGTATTATAGTATATTATTGCCCTTTGTTAAGAAGGTGAGATTTTTAGATTTTGATTTAGGAGTTTAGACGTGCTTTTGTATTAGCTTCGTATTACTATTTTTTTTTTAATCGAAACATTATCATATAAGAAATAAATTTTGACATATAAACATTAAAAATTTCTTATGAATTTTTTAGAGAAGTAAATTGATTTTTAATTTCTTTCTTGTTTTAGATTTGACCATATAATTATGCCCTCCTAGTAGAAAGTATATTTCTGGACATGAAAAAAAGAAAAAGAAGCAAAAAATATAAGAATTTATTCAATCTCAAGCTGGAGCTCTTGACAAATTTATTACTAGTAATAAACAAACTGATGCTTCAAGTTCAGTTGAAGAAGTTTTGACTGAAAAACATCAGAATGTGACTAAGAATGAAAACTTTGTGGATGAAGATAGTGAAATTGAGCCGGTATGTTTTTCTATTCAACCTCTTTTTTTGTAATTGTATTTTATTTTACTAAATGATTATAGTAATGATATGCACCATCAAACTTTGTATGTGTACTAACAAATACAATAATAAAAATTGGTAGTTAAAAAAAAAATTTGTGTCATTATGTACTACGTAGGGCCCCATTTTGGAAGTTCGCTTAGGGCCCCCTAAATCTCAGGGCCGGCCCTGGAGGCATGAGCTAGATATGGTCCAATTCCAAACCTTCGATAATCCACAAAGTGGCAGCTCTCAAGACCCAAACCTATGTATTTGCACATGACAGCCCCAGACTATTACAGTTACCCCAAATTTCATTAATTTCAAAATTACCCTTATCTTCTTCACTTCATATAGACATTCTGAACAAGTATATTATTTGTAAATCATTTTCCTTTACATTTACTAATTCTGGAAATTTTGATAAGGTTCTGTAAGTTAAATATTCCTATATTTACCATTATTCCCATCAATTTTTTAAATTAAGCGATAGATTGGAGGTTTTATATATGGGCATTACTGGGGCATTACTGGGGCATGCGCAAATTCATCGGAAGCTAATTTCCCTCTATTAAAATTTACTCCATTATACAAAAATTGGGTAACCCATTGATCACACAAAGAGCGCACAGACGCACACGCAGTATATTCAAAACAGGAATCTTAACATAATCCACAAAACATGAAGGAAAAACAGAAGAAGAAATTCGCCAAAATTTGATATTCAAACAATCATTTCACACAAAAAACCACAAAATTTTTAGAAATTACGGGTAGAAACCGAATACGAACATATTATCCATAAATATATATATATATATATATATATATATATAAAAGGAGAATCAACGGAAGATTTTGTGATATCTGTACTAAAAATAGGGTAACAGACCAATAAAAACTACAATTCGGTGAATGAAATAAGAGGAAGTGCTGATAAATTTTACCTTTGATCTTGTAAGTGATCATCCATACAGAAAAGCCAATCAAAATAAGAACGTGATGAAGCTGTAAAGGCGAAGATTCAACGGGAAGAGAAGGGGAAGAAAGAGAGACGTAAGGTTGTTAGTTCCGTAGAGAGAGAGAGAGAGAGAATATGGCCTAGTTGCGCTGGTTGCCGTGCTCGTGTCGGTTAATTCTTATTCTCAGCTGGAGTTAAAAAGTCAGATGCTGACATGGACTGTGCTGGGACCCAAATGGGCATCAGCCGACATGGACAGCCAAGCGGGACACTAGATCACATGGACGGTCCAGATGTAAGTAGATTGTGCGGGTGCAGTTAAAAAGTATTATATGTTAGTATCCAAGCCCATGCATCAAAGAAGTGATACAGCATAAATTCAACACAAAATTAATTGTTTCTCTTATACATATCATGTCTATAAAATATTAAGACGATTAAAGATTGAAAGCTACTCCATCCATAACTATAAAAAATTATGATAATTTTTATTAATTATATGAAAAATATAACTTTATGGGTCAAATAAATATTAATGTGATTAATGTGATTTTTAACATGCATGATATACATGAAAATAATATTTAATCTAACCGTGGATTTATCAAAATTCAACTTTCATATTTAATTGTGTGAACCGTGTGTAAAAAATTTTTTAAAAATAAAAATATATCAACTTGCCTTTCTCCTAAATAATTTATTTGTATTTTTTTTATTTTTTATTTTTTTGGGCTGGTTGGGAGAGGGTGGGCTAATTTAATACTCGAACGAAGAAAGCTGCCAATAAGCAAATAAAGAGCAACGACTCTTCAACAACTAACACCCCCAAGCCGCCGACTACCAGTCGGTCCAGTCAAGAGGACCACTTTTTAGTTATACCCTTTGATACATTTGAAAATACAAAATTTATAAATAATGTGATTGAAAATTATTTGTTTGGATGAAATTTTTTCTAAGTTAGAATTGTTAAATGGAATATTAAAATTTAATTATATGGATGAAAATTATAACATGAAATTTCAAAATTCCAATTAACAATTCTTCACATTCTTCCTTAATTTTTAAATTTGAGCACTTTTATATAGAAATTTTGAGCAATTTTTAATTGAAATTGCTGGAAATCGTTGGCTAGCTAAACGTTGTACATGTATCATAGTTCATCATATATTGTTTGTCTACTAGATATAATTATTAAGAATGGGAAAATTATTGTTTAACCAATGTACCATTGGTCAAAAATATTTTGCAATCCAATGGTTTTTTGATTGTAACACATTACCCCTTATAATTTTAATTTGTTACACTTTGTACCATTTTGTTAGTTAACCATATGTTTCTGTGACTGAAAAGTGATGTTAGACTTGTTATTTTTTTATATAGTATTTACCATAGATTGCTAAAATACCTATAAGAATATCAGTATAGTTTCATGATTTTTCTCAATATATTTTATTTATTATGGATTTTATTTACTATATGAAGAAAATAATTAATAAAATTAAAATATACTGTGAAAAATCGTAAAACTTGACCAATATGCTTATAGACACATTAGCAATATACGATAAATACTGCATATATATATATATATATAAACAAGTCTAACACTATTTTTCAATCAAAGAAGCAAATGCCTATCAGACAAAAGGGTGCAAAGTATAACGAATCAAAACTATAGGAGGCAATCAAAACCATAGGGGTATAAAATATTTTTGACCCATAGTATAGAGGGTCAAACTGTAATTTTTTCTATTAAGAAAGTCAAAAAAACACAACGAATAATTATCAAGAATGTTTAACTATTGGTCATGCCTACAATCTTGAAAATAATAAGGGTCGTTTGAATTAGCTTTTCTTAAAATTACTTCTGAAGCTTAAAATTCTTAAAAGATAGGGTGATAATCATTTTTAAATAACTTGAGAAGTAATAGGATGGATGTTAAAAATTTTATATTAGAAGTGATTGTGGCAGAAGCAAAGGACCCCCAGCTTTTACCACAGTACGAATATTTTGAATCGAGAAACAAGTAATGTGGTAGTTTGTTCTTTTTTTTTCTTTTCTGAATCCACATAAACAATCTGCACAGCTATCTGCTCGGTTTGAAAAAGACAAGCAGTAAATGCTTTTACAAAAATAATTCTGATTAAATTGCAACGACAGCCAGCAAATCGGTAAGAAGCTACTTTGGGCCAATGTCCTTGAGAGAATGAGAGCACAGAGATGCTATTCTCCCATTGAAGGCATGACAGTCACAAGCAGGTCTTTTCACCTGGAAACAAAAATGACTGTTTTTCTTTGGAACTGCTGTTCTCAATGGGAGCTTTTATCCTTGGCGTTTCAAACAAAGAATCGCCTCCCTTCAAGGTATCTGTCATACTCCATACACTCCCTGTCACAACTGGAGTAAAATTAACTAATATTACAAGTAACTGATGGAGAGAGTACAGGATTCTGATCTGAAAACGAAACATGGGAAAAAGCCAGCAAGTGGTGCAGTGCAGTCACATTAGATCAAGGGATTGGCGATCCTAGGTACCACTCAAACGGAGTACTCCTTGAAGTACCGCTGTCAATAGGCAGAATGTTGACAAAAATGAATGATCACAAAGTAGAATTGACAATGGATTGGGCACCACAGTGGAGTCTAGAAAATCTATTCAAGATGTCCAGTTTGGGAGATGGATTGTCAGTAAAAATATGGAGTAATTAAACTAATCAAGGAGTTCTTAAAATCAAATAATCAATTTGACTCGATTCCTATTGCTTTTGAAGATGCATCTACCAGTTAAAAAAAAATTGTGCCCCAAGTGCATCCAATATCTCTAAATGCCTTTACGTACCAACATCCTATGATGGCTTTGGTTACCATAGATCCTTTAAATAAGAGAAATAACAAGTAGAAAATTTAACAGTGTAGAATGAAAGATTGACCTGAAAGGGCAGGAAGTATGGAAGTGTAGGAGATAAACAAACTCCTCCCTTGGCCTGTAATTCGTGTTGCTTTTCCCACTGACAATCTCTAAAGCAACTACTCCATAGCAGTAAACATCTGCTTTGTCAGTCAAGTAACCCCTCATCGCATATTCGTGAGCTATATAACCTCTTAAAAAAAGGCGATAGCACCAGAACAGTAAGTATTACGCCACTCACATTTATGCACATGCATCCTCAAAAGAATAGTAATCACACGTCAGTTTCCTCTGGATGGTTAACTATTATGTCCAATAAGAGCATGAAAAGTTAAAGGAAAAACCTATGTCCCAAAGACAACTTGTTGGACGTGTGCATCAAGGTGTATTAGAAATTCACAACAACGTGTGCATCAAGTTGTATTAGAAATTCACAACAATGTCACTAAAGCTCTAACTTAATTACTTTTTAAGTTAAGCAAATTAGATTTAGGAAGGCAAATATATGGGAGGAAAAAAAAAAAAAAAAAACTCATATTTTTCCAGGTTTCCAGCTATGGGTGTTCTCTTCTTCATCAAGCTTAGCCAAACCAAAATCAGATAAGCATTTAGATCCTTATCAAGCAGCACATTTGTTGCCTTTGTCTTTTATGAACAATTTTCAACCTTAATTCCTCATGAAGATAAGTTAATCCTCTTGCAATCCCCAAGCATCTCTCTCATGGAAACATAAACTAAAGAGTTTCTCAACCAAAAAGGTCCCAGGATAGGGCAATAAAAAATCTAAATTTTGGAGTATGTGTAGCATAGAACCAAACATTTAAACCTACATGCTTCTAAGTTTTCCTTTTGAAGTCGGGTTAATTTACTAGCAACATTTATGTTGGAACTTGAAATCATTAGTAGTCTGTTCCAAGGTCAACCTATCAACTATAAACTCAAGGTACAGCCTACCAAGTATGAGGTCCTAATACTTTTACACTGTGTTGGACAGTAGGAAAGGATAGGAATTCATTAACAAATAAATGAAGGGAAAGTGAATTGAATTCATTTTCATTTTTACTGTTTTGCAAATAAGGAAATTTGCATAAATGCAATTCCATTCAGCTGTTTTGTAATACAAGAGAAATCGAGGCCATGCTTCAAATATTTTTTTAAGAAATTTCTTCCCAAGTATAATATACTTCTCATCATACAATCATATTACTAAAAGGAGAGGAATAAGGATAAAATTATTATAAATCAAACTTTCCTCTCTCCATGGAAAAATAAAATAAATATAGGGCAAAAGAAAAAGAACACAGTCAAGAAAATGGAGTCATTCCTTGCAAGAAATTGCAAGGAGTGGAGTATGATGTTTGGCATAGAAAATGTATATATATATATATATATATAAAGGGACCAACTCCAGAAAATTGGGCAGCATCTGTGGCAATAATAGTTGCCAACTGACATAAACACACGCACCTAGGAAGGATAGGTTTTCTTACCATTTCTATGATGTGAATTTCACTATTTTTACACATCAAAACCAAGCTTTCTTAATCGAAAAAGCATAAAGAAAATAAGATTTATAATCCATTATATAACAGACACCAAATAACAACAATAAATCAACAGCCAAGTAGTAAATGAGAAGAAGAAAAATCAATGGGTTAACATTCTGCGGAGAAGTCAGAAAATCAAACTCAGGCACTCGCTCCTTTCCTTTCTACTTTCTCAGCAACCAAACAGGAAGAGAAAAAAATACCAGGTTAGGATCCTACATGAGAGAGAGAGAGAGAGAGAGAGAGTACCTGTTATACTTCAATAGCTCCATAATTCTGAGCCTGGATAATTTGCTTCTGGTTTTCTTTGGAATTCACTAATAAAACAACTTCACAGGCAGAAGCAGGATCCCGTGTTCTACATCATTGTAAGGTTGCATCAGAGAGGAGAACCTCAACAA
>JAESVK010000834.1:198340-245089 GCA_017140935.1 Hamamelis virginiana | reverse complement strand
AAAAAAAAAAAAAAATAAGGGACAATATGAAATTACTCAATGTTCAAGATATCAACAAATGTGATTGAATTTCTATTCATAAATATCTATGGGGAAAATGGAGAAATTAAACAAAAGAATGCCCTATGCATCTCATTCACCAAAAAATAAGATACAACAATTTTGAATGGTTCTAGTGTAGGAAGATTCGTACCATAGAAACTCCAATGGCACATGAAAACTGAAGAAGATTTCTCTCAAAGCCACCGAGGAACTTCTGGGCAATCAGATAAAAGATTGCTTCCCAAATATCACCACTTGCCAGTTGTGATTGAATGCCCAATGCCAAGGTAGTGAATTTGAAAACTTCAAAAACGAGATGGCTCTTTGATTTGTTGATCCAAGGTACATAATGTACTGTAAATAGTGCTTCTTTGTGGGTGAGAAGAGTCTCCAGCTATAAATATATTCTTCCTCCCTTCCACTTCGATCCAGCTACATCCAGCTGGCTTTTTCAAATCCCTTGACCTCATCAGCTTCCTCATTTCCATGACCCCATCCCATCTAGCATCTGCTGCATATAGGTTTGACATTACTACATAATTTCCAATATTATTTGTTTCAATCTCAAAGAGGTGGTTAGCCACAGCACGCCCCAATTCCACTTCATGGTGAGTCTTACAAGCACCAAGCAAAGTTCCCCATACATTTGCATTAGCTGGAATTGGCATCCTTGTCACAAAAGAATATGCATCCTTAATTCTGCCTCCACGAGCAAGTAGATCCACCACACAGGCATATTGTTCCATGGTCGGTTTCATCCCATGGACCTTTTCTATGGAATCAAAAATCTTCCACCCTTCATCCACAAGGCCAGCATGACTACAAGCAGATAAGATGGAAGTGATGATAACATGATCCGGCTTTATGCCCAACTCAAGCATATGAAAGAAAACCTTAAGTGCTTCCTCTCCCATGCCATGCATTGCATACCCACCAACCATAGCCGTAAACATAACCAGATCCTTTTGAGGGCTTGACTGGAAATGCTTATAAGCACAACTTACGCTTCCGCATTTTGGATATACATCTAAAAGAGCTCCCTTCAAGCAAACATCCTCGAAACAAGCTCTAACCACATATCCATGACACTGCCTCAGCAGGTGGACTGATGCCATTTCAGCACAAACCGGGAGGACGCTCATTACAGTCACTGCATCAGGCTTCATTCCTCTACCCTGTAACTCACGGAACAGACTGAGAGCCTGATCAGGACAGTCATTTTCAGCATAAACTCGAACCATTAGATTCCAAGTGGTGAGATCTGTTTCAGACATCCTGCTAAATATCATATATGCATCGTCATGTGAACCACAATTCACATAACTTGAGATCATTGAATTGCATGTGACAATATTCCTCTTCCCTGATAAGCTCTCAAAAATCTTATTTGCGTACCCCATGTCACCACATTTGGCATATGCATCGAGTATGGCATTCCCAAGAGTAGGCTCAATATCAACTAGCAAAAAACCAGCTTTAATCGAATAGCTATGAATTTCTTTGACCTTCTCAACCTTAGAAACATTAGTACAAAAATGAATAATAATTAAGATAGTAATGGAATCAGGAGTGAAACCTTCCCTAAGCATCCAGTTTAAAAGGTCAATGAGCTGAGTCTCACACCCACTCTCTGCAAAGGCATCAAGCATAGCATTCCAAGAGATCAAGTCTTTCCTTGGAATCATTAAGAATGTCTGAAACGCTGCATCTATGTCATTGCATCTCGAATAGAAACTTATTAGAGCGTTTCCTACTGCTGTACTCTCATGTAGACCAGGATGCCGGAGGACATACCCATGGATCCTTTTCCCCACCTCCAAATTACGTAAATGGGCACATGCAGGAAGAACGCTGAGAAGAGTAATGGAATCTGGCCTCACCATCCCCAGAGAATGGAATTCATGAAATAACTCCAATGCTTTCAACCATTCATTGTTTGAGGCATATCCAGCAATAATAGCATTCCATGATACCAAATCTCTCAATTGCATCCTTCTGAACACAAATTCTGCATCTTCCATCCGTCCAATCCTCAAGTAGAAGCTCACAAGAGCATTAACAACAGAAACATCTGCTATCAACTCACTCCGTTGCAGCACATAACTGTGAATCTCCTTCCCAAACCGGTAAGCTACATTCTTGTCTAAAAACGCACAAACAGGCAGAATATTAACAATCGTTGCATAATTAGGTTCTATTGGTCCTTGCAGCATTTGACAGAACAATTCAAATGCATTGTCAACAAAATTATTCTCAGCAAACCCTGCAATCATAGCATTCCATGAAACAACATCTTTGGATGCAATTCTACAAAATGCAGCATATGCACCACTGCCCACAAGTCCACATTTTGCATACATGGATATCAGAGCATTTCCTGCAAGGGTTTGTGACTCCAATCCAGATTTAATAACATAAGAGTGCAAACTCTTTCCTGCATATAAATCTCCTAGACGAGCACACACCCGAAGAACGATAGCAACAGTGACAGAGTTGGGCTTAGGCTCATTACTAATGTGCATTACATTGAAAAACTTCATCACCTCAGTATCATAATTCCCAGACTCAGCAAACCCAGATAAGACAATGTTCCAAGCAACAGGATCATGATCACAGTGGTCCATCTGACCAAATAGCTTCTTACAATCATTAAGTGCTCCACATTTAGCATACATATTAAGCAGTGCTTTAGCTACAGACTGACAATAAATATGACCCAGTTTAACAACATAACTGTGAAAAGTTTTCCCCAGTTTGATTGCTGAGAGGGTGGCACATGATTTGAGAAGGGCAGCAAAGATTTGGTGGTCGGGTTGAAAGCCCAATGAACATCGGGCCTTTTGAATGAAGAGAGACAGAGCTTCATGATGCTTGGCATCTATGGTATAGCCCCTAATTGTGGCATTCCATGTTTTGGAAACTGGTTCGAGCATTTCATCAAACAGGTCTTATGTGCTCTTAGATCAGACATTGAAGACCTACAGAACTTGCAAGCATGACTGGTGGATTTGGTTAATTTGAGTCACAGAAATTCGAATTGAACTGACGAGCTAATTTTAGGATCATAACTTCCGCTGAAACTCTCTCTCTCTCTCTCTCTCTCTCTCTCTCTCTCTCTCTCATGGCTCAGTGTTTGCTGCGTTCGCAGGGACTCTCATTTACTGAAAAGACGTCGTTTCAAAGATCCTTCAAAGTGCATGAAATTGGACGCACATCTACTGGTACTATAGAGACATAAGATCAGTTTTTAGGGCACACGAATATCAACGTGGATAGAGTTGCTTAATGGTGTCATATTCATTTTGGGATTTTGAAAGAAAAATGAAAAAAATGGTGATGCGGCAAGAAATAAATTGAGTCAAATTTAATTTGACTCAATCCAATATTTGCATATGGATATACATCACCATTGGAACACTAAAATTGCTGTGGATATGCATACGCCATTGGAGATAACAAATTTTGTTATCCATATTCATTTTTTGGATTTCAAAAGTGAATATGGATATTGACATAGATGGAAGTATTTAATCGTGTCATGTCCATTTTGGGACTTTGGAAGGAAAATTAAGAGAAATGGTGATATAGCAAGAAATAGATTCAGCAGAATAATATCCATATTTGGATATCAATTTGGCTTAATCCATTTTTTGCATATGGATATGCATTACCATTGGAGCACCCAAATTGCTATCCACATGCAAATCCATGATTTTCAAATACATACGCATACACCATCGAAGATGGTCTTAGGTTGTGTATGTGTATCCATATTCAAATTCATTTTTTTTAGCATATGGACATAATTTTGGGTGCTCCAATGGTAATGCATAGATCTCCAATCGTGTGTGCATATTCATATGCAAATTCAATTTTTTTTTTTTTCTTATAGATAATAATTTGGGTGCTTTGATGGTGGTGCATATCCATATGCAAAAAATGAAACAACCATTGTTGATTCAAACTGATATCCACTTGCCATATCATCATTTCTCTCTTTTTTTCATTCCAAAATCTCAAAATGGACCTCTATCCATTTCCATTCTCACTTTTATTATTCAAAAAATGGATATGAATCACAAAATTTGCATTTCACCGAAAGAGATGCCCTTAAGAATGGGTGGTACCACATTTGGTCCCTCACTGTCCTTATATAAACCTGTTACATATAATTATATTCGGCAGATTACCGCAGTTATCTTAGTTTAATGATAATTCAATCATTTATAAAGTGAACGAAATTGATTAAAATCAAACCATATGTAAAACTATAGTAGTGATTGATTATAGTATAAACTATACGATTTGTACGATTGCAACTGTCTGTGATGTGTACACATGGGTGCGTGATGCGCTAGTACGTACACATCACATATGGCAGTAGTCATACAAACTTTAATGCATGTACCGCAACCAATAAAATTTTTGTATGTATACACTAAATGGTTCGTACGATTACAACTATATGCAATGTGTACACACGAGTGCATGCTGTGTTGGTACGTATGCATCATAGACGACAGATATCGTGCGGACTATACAACATGTACCACAATTGATCAAATTTTTGTATATATGTGTGTTTTATTTGGTTTATGCATGTGATGTAGCGGTCGATCACATCTGTCCATGATGTGCATGCATTTTGTGGACCGCCATAATCAATATCTCATGGCTGCGATGTGGGAACTTAAGTAATGCTATATATCCCAAAAAATAGTTCAAAAAATACATTCTAAATGAATCTTATACTTTCATTTATTACACACACACACACTAAATGATAGATGGATTGGATAATCCATGGCATCATTTAGGATAATATTTTTGGGAAAATTATATTTTGCCCCTGAACTATTTACTGTTTTCACATTGACCCCCATGGTTTCGATTGCAACAATGTGTCCTGAAACTATTACATTGTATCAAATTATCCTATTCTGCCAATTAGCCATTCGTTAATATGGGAGAAAAATGATGTTAGACTTATTTTTTTTATAGTTTTTACCTAAACTGCTGATGTGTATATAAGTAAATAGGTGAAGTTTTACAATTTTTCTCAATATATTTAATTTATTATGAATTTTATTTATTCTATAGAGAAAATAATTCATAAAAAATTAAAATATTTTAAGAAAAATTATAAAACTTCACCAATATGTTTATAGATCCATTAGCAGTTTAGGAAAAATACTGTATAAAAAAATAGTCTACCATCATTTTTTTCCCCGATTAACTAACAAAAGGGGTTATTAAACAAAAAAAAAAAAATACTATAGAAGAGATTAATTTGATATAATATAATAATTTAAGAGATCGTAATCAAAACGATATGGAACCAACGTTAAAACGCCCACCAGTTCAGGTACAAAGTGTAACTTCTCCAGATTGTTTTTTTAGAACACGCAGCATTTTGCGGTGAGCTTCGACCAGTCTAATATAATATTTGGCTAATTGGGAGTAAAAACTACAGAAACCAGAGAGACCTTGACTGGTAGTTCGCTGATCTAATCGCAGTATCCGGCACAAACGCTCTAAGAATCACCAAGAAACCTCAAATTTCTTTCATACAAACCCTATCAAATATATATATTCTTCCAAACCAAGTTTGACATTTGAATTACTGAAGCTTTCATAAGGACATCCAGGTGAAATGAGAATCTCTCTATTTTCTTATAGTGTTTTTTTTTTTTTTTTTTTCTTTTTTCTCATATCTTTTAATTACGATTTGTGTGTGTGTGTGTTTTTTTTTTAATTATTTTGAATGGTTACCCTGCGTTTGGTTGCTAGGGAAATGGAGAAAAATAAAAGAAAATGAGATGTTGAGTCTTATGCTACATGTTGTTTAGGTTTACAAGAAGAAAGGAATGAAAATTCTGGCTCAATAATGCGAAATAGTTGTATTAGATTCAGTTTGTATGTTTTGTTTTCTCCAGTCCCAAATGCTGTAAAACCTATGACTCAAAATTTGAATTTTTGTTTTTTCATACATTTTCTTAGTGGTTAAACGAAGCATAATGTTTATTAGAATGGGCGAAAATGATTGTTGATTATGTTTATATAGTTTTGGTTTTATGAAAACACAATGTTACATGGCAGCACCATTTAAATGTATTACAATTTTAAAATGTTTTACAATAATTTCAGTCGCGCAAGGATTGTATGTGTTCTGTTTGGCTACTGAGAAAACTAAGAAAAAGAAATAAAATTTTGAACCTTGTGTTTTATGTTTTTTTTTTTTTGTGTCTTGATCTTGAGCTATGAAAAATATACGATTTATAATTTTAATTTTCTTTTCTGTTCCTAACTTTTTCTCAGCAACCAAACAGACTGTAAAACTTATATTGGTAGATTGAGATTCAAATGAGAATTAAAGGACGTACAGAAAAACAGATTAACACCAGCATTGCATGCATTAATGTGTTATAAATTTTATAATTAGTTTGATCTCAAAAAAATATTGATGAGTTGTGGGAATGGTCTACAAAGAATACAGTTCATTGAAGGATAACCATATTCTGGTTTTTCAGCATAATGTCACTCAATTTTTCATAAAACAAAATTTTTTTGTCCACTAAGTAGTTGTGCTTCAAGGGGTTAAATGTGTTTCTTGGGATTGATCTGTCTTTTGTAGAGCCTTTGAATCACAATGTACTAAGGTCAACTTCTTCAATTTTTTTATTCTCATGAATTTTCATTTTTAAAGCAATGGAATGAATAGATAATTTGTTTTGAAGGAATTTCAAGATGATATATATATATCATGGTTCGCATTAGGTTTCTTATGTTTATTTCGTTTTGTTTTTATATATTTTATAAGTAGTTTTTTATTGATCCTTTACTTACATTGTTAATAGTTTTGAGCTTGAAGAAATGTTGATGGGTCGTACGGATTCTCTACCAGAACTTAGTTCAACGAAAGATCTGCTACTTGCTGATCCTATATCTGATGAAGATGAAGAACCAGATACTTCTGGGCAGATACTGTACACAGCCTCCTTTGAAGAATTTGCAAGAAACCATCTCCAGTATGACACCGTTATGTGGGTTTCTATATCACTGCTGCTTGTTTTAGCTTGGGGAGTTGGAATCCTTATGTTGCTATACCTGCCTATTAGAAGATATGTGCTTCAGAAGGATATTTGCTCGCGCAAACTATATGTTACACCTGACGAAGTAGTTTACAAGGTATTATTTTTCTGAATCATTTCCTTGTTGTATTTGAAGACAGCAAAGGCAGTATTGAGGTCACTGGTTCTTTTCTTTTTCTTTTTTCCTTTTTTCTTTTAAAGGTATCAAGACCTTCGTTTATACCTTTTTTGGGAGTTACAACAATGGAGAAGCATGTACCCCTTTCTTTGGTCATTGATATCATTATTGAACAAGGTAATCACATAAGACTCATTAGATGCTTTTTCTAATTTATTTTATTGCTTAAAATGTTTATATACAGAATTTTACTACCATATTTATACAATTTTGCATTGAATTCTTTATTTTTTTTTAATATCGTATGGATATATGTTTCCACTTCATTTACTATTGCCCCGAAGCACATGGAAACCGCGACTTATAGTAATTTTCATGAAGAGCATGTGGTCATATTTCTTGAGTTTTATGCGCAACTTCTTCTTCTATCTCATTTCCTTATGATGATTGACCCAAGAGGCCAAGATAACAAAAATGGTCACTTTTGTGTATCTCTAAACATTGATTTTCGCTACTCTCTTATTTTTATAGCTAGTTTTACTAAAGTTACATTCCATATATTTTTTTACTTAGTCTTACTTACCTTAAGACCTTTTAGATTTTAAATTTTATCTTCAGAATTGTAGCATGGAATTAACCCCCACTATGTCATCAACTAAAACTATTTCATGAACATTGAACATGTATCGCAGAACTTCTTTTGAGTATGCCCATTAATTCATCCTTAACAAATGTAAATAGATGAAGGCTTGATGATGACCCTTGATTTAAGCCTATAATGGTTGGAAATTCACTTGTCTCTCCTCCAGTAGTCTTTCCAGTAGTTACTACCTCGTCATATTTCTTAGAATCACCGAATCCACAAGGATATAGGTTCCATAGGGTACCTCTAGAGCCACTTTGTAGCAGAGCTCTATTCTTAGGCACCACACACCTAAGGTCTAGATGGAAAGGAAGCCCACATGCTTTGTCAATAGCGTCACAAGTACCAGGGGCGCATAGATGGAAAAGAAGCCCTAACACCATGCACCAGTTGTTGGAAATGGAATAATATTGAACGAAGGTATTGACAGCAGGCAGCCATTGGTGAAGGACGAGCCTTTGAGTACTCACTACAAGAACCGGAATGAGAGAACCGATACAAGGGCCAATCTTTTAAGAAGCAAAGAGAAGTCCTCCATTTCGGTTGATAGGGATGATGTGATTGATGGTTTTGTAAAATTTTCTGATCTGAGATTTAACAAAACTTCGATAAATATCTTTTATCTATTTATCTTAATAACAACCTTACACATAAAAATGACTCCTACACAAACTCATATTATGGACTGTTAGATTACATAGAATATGACGGCTATTGGTGCATTAAGATTAAAACCCAAAAAGTAACCTTTCACTCTCTCTCCTGCCCGTCCATCTCACGTTACCTCTCTCACTTTCCTCCCCTGCTGCTCACCCTTGTCGGCCGGCATCAACACCGGCCAACATCGCCAGGTTGGCGACCCGTGGTGCATCCTCACCCCAACAAACCCACGCACACCATCTCTTTCTCTCTCTCTCATCACACGAAACTCCTTGATCTCCCCCTGCCACTCATCCTCGCCGAACAGCCACAATGCCGGCCAAGCTCATCGGCGAACGAAAAATGACTCTAACAATCTCAGCAAATTCAAAGCTAGAACAAAAGGCAACAGACAAATTAAAAATCTCAAAACAAAGATGAACAAACCCATATGCTCTATTTGCGTCAATCTCTCTGCTATCCCCTTTGAGTTTTCTAAAAATTTTCTTCCTTTCTCTTTTCAAAAAATTCTGCAATGGAAGTGGTGGCTTCAGTCTTGGGTGCGTTGATAACAAATCCCAATTAGATCCCAAACGCCTTCTTCTCAAATCTCACTTCCTTAAAAAAATTCCCCCATCTTTCCCATCAGATCCCAAACCTTTTTTTCTCAAAAAATTCCCCCCATCACTGCTATAAGATTCCCTTTTGCCACATGCCATTGTTCAGGGAAAAAAAAAAAAAACAGAAGCAATTGTGAATCCATCCAGTCCAGTAGTTTTGTCACCATTCAACGTCCTCATTACGTCTAATGGCAATGGGATGGTTAATTAATCATCCAGTCCAGTAGCTTTGTCACCATTAAATGATCCCATGAAAGGCAATTGTGGAAATGCCATTGGATTTATCATGATGGTTTCATGTTGTAAGTTTTTCCCAGTGCACTAGTTTAAAAAACAGCAGCTTCGTTCGCCGGCGAGGTTGGCCGGCGTCGTGGCCTGCGACGTTGAGAGGTGAGGGGCAGAGGAGAGGATTTCGTGGGATCTGGGATGGGAAGAAAGATAGAGATCGATGGTGCATGTGCGTGGGGAATGGAAGATAAATGAGAAGGCAGCTATAGTTGCCGGTGTTATTGTCGGCCGGTGACGGTGAGAGGCAGGGGGGACGAGAGGGGTTTGTGGGGGTGTGAGGGAAGAGAGAGGGAGCGTGCAATAGGCAGAAGAGAGAGAGAAAAGTGGGGTTTTTTTTTTTAAGCCAAGGCATTGTTGGCCGTCAAATTAAAGCTAATCTAAAGGTGTAGATGAGGAGTTTGTATAGGAGTCAAATTAAGGTGTTAGGTGATCCTGACCCTATATATATATAAAAAATTTCAGATTTGACAGAACTCTGTTAAGGATTATCCAACAATTTATCATGATTCTCAACAATAAACCAGTCTCTAAAATGGTCGCCTGTTTGGAGTAGAAAGTTAGTATTTTGGTGAGATCTCTGGTCAAGAAAAAAGTCATATCCAGGCGAACCCCAGTCCGTGGTTCAAACACCTTAAACTCAGAGACAGTTAGTTGACTTTTAGGATTAGTTCTGATTTAGTGATGAGAGCAAGATATATCCAGCCATTACAATTAACATGCTCTGGGATGTTGATGAAATGCTTGCCCAAAACGAACTCAGAAAGCGTTAAAAGTCTTACTCTTATGTTTGGTTGAAGAAAAGGTGAGTTCTTAAATCTCTCAATTTTCTCCAAATCTATGCTCAAGAAATTGCATAGGCAGACTTCACGGTGAAATCTTCTCTTATTTGGCAGCCAATTTGGCTGATCTTGCCTTTATAAGGAGAAAGACAGGAATCTTTAAAGTGTTACCCACAACATCCTCTTCAAAACAACATTTTTAACCTTTTTTTATTTATTATTATTTCACTGGTGAATGTCCTGATCAGCTAATTCTTCTACTAACTGAAGACTGGTTTCTGCCCCATTCTTTGGTTAAACATTGGATTCCTTGACAAATGGAACCTACGTATCCTTACAGATGTTAATTAGTTTCCATCCCCAACCACAAAGCAAATCCCTTTCATGATAATATCTCAGCAGTTTGGAATTCATGCCCATGTAAGAATCCCTGATTTGCATTTCTGAACATCAAAACGAAAGCTGGAAGTACTTGCTAGAAAGTATTTTGATCCACATGTTGTCCTAGTCTGGAAAAAGTTGATCAAATATTTTCCCCCCCTTTTTTTCAATGTTTGGATGTCTGCAGGCTGCTTGCAATCGGTTTATGGAATTCATACCTTTAGAGTTGAAAGTATAGCATGTGGAAAAGCTGCACCTGTTGATGAACTACAGGTTCAAGGGGTTACTAACCCTGGACTTCTGAGGAAGGTGAATCAATACTTATGTTACTTTTTGGTCCTGTTCCTAATTTAGATATTTGAAGGATATTCTTTGCCGGTATAATTCCATGGTCTGCATTGTTTAGTAGTTCATAATCATTAAAATGAGATTGTCAGTAGATGAAAACTTTAAATGAGTATTTGCGTGTCATGCAGATCATCATTACAGAAGCTTCGAAGATTAAACAAGATGTTGGTACCAGTTGGAAGCCTACTTACATTAGTGAAGGGGAAACTATGTCTTGCATGACATCTTTGACTGAGGGACCACCTGTTCTTAGATCACCATCCAAAAGTTGGAAGGTAATTCTTTAGCTGTTGCAATTGGAAGACTTCCCGTTCTTTTCTGTAAGTTGTTTCAGACCCACTAGCACACATCTTTCCTCCACCCCCCATAACGTCCTTTTTAAATGGTAGCTATACAGTCATTGCAAGTTGTTTACAAAGAAAATTGAGGAGGTCTTTGCAATCGTGAGGACTGCCGTGAAATGATGGTCTTGAATATGTGGATCAGTGGATGTGTATGCTCTGGATGACAAGGGTGAATGGAGAGGGGAACAAAATAGGCTGAAGTGATCGACTTCAAAGTACGACCTAGGGGCTATCTCTCGCGACCTTGAAAACAGGGTCGCAAGAATAACACTATCAATTAAGTCCTCTTCTCCCTTCTTGTCCTGGTTGTTGAGATTCCTTTAATGGAATTAACACCCTCCTTTTATAGGAGAAGGATGGCAAGTACAAGAAGGGTCAAATCACTGACACAAAGGCCAGCGCAGCCAAATAGACACCCTGGCTCTCTGCCATTTTCTAATCATGAAAATGGGTATATGATTTGACCAGTTTTGTACGGCAGGTGCCGCCGCCCTAGGTCTTAACACAATAACGTTCGACCTAGGGCCTGCAATGATGGCCATAGCCCGCATTGTAGGCGTACACACTGCCCGAGGTAGAAGGTCAATAAATGAAGAGAGAGAGGGGTATATTGCACTGCTTATGTGTCGTACCTTGGATCACTAAGGCACTAAGCCAACCTGGTCAAGACGAAGGGGCGACTCTGCCTCCTTGCGAGGGCGTCTCTTCGCCTTAACGACCTCCTGTCCCAACCACTAATCCAATCCCCATCCTTCGACCTTGTTCTGAAAAGAGGGTGTGCACTCTTTTTATAGTTCGCATATATTTATGTAAGTATAAGAAGAAAGGGAAGGGGATAGGTGCTAATAGCATCTTGTCCCCCTCGCCTGTAAGTAGAACGATTGGTGAAGACCGTTCTTCGCCCTATCGTGTTAAGGGGTAGGTCGAGAGAACACCAGCGTTGTGAAGCCCTCCTTGGCGCCCCCTTCAACTTCCAGTGAAGGGGAGGGCGCAAGTGCAATCAATCTAGAGAGAAAGAGGATCATGGGACTGCGACCTTGCCAGGTAAGGTCGCAATTGAAGGGATGCTCTTTCTTTCTCGAGGGAACTAACGGCTAGGGTCGTTTGTCTAATTCCCTTCGATAACACAAGTTAAGTCATGCTTTTGTTTCTAACAATTTCAACTATTTCTTATCAGCAAAACTGATGAGTATAGACTATAGAAACTTGCATGGAGATATGAGATCAATTTGGTTTGCTCTCTAGTTTGTGCAATTATGAACCATAAACTAATGCTGGGATGAAAAATTTGGGACGCTATAATTATACTTATAATGGCACATTGTCTTCTACAAACATGGTTTGCATATTTATATGTCTGGACTGTCAACCTATGCTTCTCATCAAAAGGTCATGTGGACAGTTCAGCCCATTTTGCTTCTCTTAACCCTTTGACCAACTTTATGCGTATGCCAAATATATTGAGGTAATTAGTTGTTAAGAGAAAGCAAAAGGTTTGTTTATTGCATGGTATGGATTTAAGAATCAAACCATTCATAATTTGGTTAAGATCGGGTCATGTCCTAGATGTCTAGTGTCTGCTAGATGAGCCTGCAATTATTTTTTATTGTAAATTCCTTGTTCTTCAAACTTTTTTTGACCATTTTTCATTATATTTATTCATTTTCTGATTGCTGATAAACTGGAGGAAAAGAAAAGGAAGTTTGAAGCTTATATTTGATATTTCCCGTCGACATATTCCACAGAAATGAAAAAATAAGTTCAACTAAGCCTTGTACAATATTTGGTTTAGATAAGTGGAGTTTTTCATTTTTTGGGGAGAAAAAAATGATGTTGAAGATTTCAGATTTCTTTTCTTTTCCACAATTTTTTCAGTAACCAGTTGTATATGGATCTTCCCAATTGTGAGTGCTTTTTTTAGGCCAGAGGGTTTTTCTCAGCAAATATTAAAGAAGTTGGCAATTATTTAATATGTATTTACAAAATATTTGTATCTTCTTTTACTCTACAATTTTGTTATTTGAGGGCACTGAAATTGGACTAAATGATTTTTCATCTTTTCCATTCTATGTTAGAGATGTTAAGTTCTTAATATTTGTTAGGTCTTTTGACAAAAAAAATTTTGGTAAAAAGCATTTGTTTTTTTAAATCGTGTTCTTGTGTCAGTAATAATTAAGCATATCTATGTATGTCATGCAGATGACAGGTTCACCACGGCATGCTTCACCACGGCATGCTTCCATCGAGCGCAGAGGCATAGTGCCTGGGGTAGTACCCGGGGATTTGCTGCTACATAAACTTGAAGAAGTTAATAAATCAGTAAAGGTTTGGCCCTTTTCATTTCTTCATGTGGTATTTGGAAACCATGTGGAGACAAAATTATCCAATACTAATTTCCACAGTAATGCTATACAAACAAAACAACTTTTACAAAAGGTCTATACATACTCATGTGTTATCATTTCTACTAGGGGTACAACCTGATTTGGATTTTGGGTTATTGTTAGCTTAGAACTGAACCGACCTAAGTTCTGAAAAAACAACAGAAAACTGGACCGACCACCAAATATAACCAAACCAAATTGACCAGGACAAAGGAAGGTTTGGTTCAATTCAGCTCCCAGTTTGATTTGCAGAATGAAACCAAAAATTCAAGGGAAAGAAACTGCCCCATCTACACACACACACAAATGATCTAGTCAGCATATGCTTTCATAAACATGAAGTTAGCAGATAATTGTGGAACAGTTCCAATCTAGTCAGCATATGCTTATATATCTTATGTGAGCATGAATCTAATAGATAATTGTAGGATACACATTTTGAAAATATGACCATTGGATTAGATATTCTGCTTATGGATGTCATGCATGCCAAAAATTACAGTCATCGTTTCAAAATATAAACCGGAAAAATTGTGACTACTGAAAACTGCCACAGCTTTTCTCAGTGACATTTCTAAGAAACCGATCGGTGGATCACTGTGATTTTTGGCATGCATGACATACATAAGTATAGTGTCTTATACAACAGTTAGTTTTTCGAGACACGTATCCCACAATTATCTACTAGCTTCATGCTTACATAAACTTTTATAAGCATTTGCTAACTATATATATATATATATATAAACAAAATGTGATGAATTATTTTGTTTTCAAACAATCGCAGAGGCTCAAATCAATATCTAAGTTTCCTAAGATGTAATGCATATTATCCACTCTTCAAAATGTGATGAATTATGAATTCAGTTTTTTAATTAATCTAAAAATAAAAAAGAAACAAAGTTGCTTACTCTTTCTTTTTTTTTGTTATTATTATTTTAATCATTGCCTTAATTTTCTTTCCTTCAACCAGAAAATTGAGTTCCTTATCGAGAAGTCTCAAGCTCCCCACGATAGCAGCTGAATTGAAGTCGGTTTTTCTCATTCCCTTCAATCTTTATTGAGAGTACCCAAATTTCAAGCATTAGCAAATGAAAGGAGGAAACAGTATTGTCTAGCTACCTCTTCATCTGTAATTATTGAACTATGAAGGCAGTAAAATGTTATTTGCTAAACACTTTCTGTAAAGAATCAAGTTTAGAAAACCATATAATATGATTTCTTCAATCTCAGTCACCAACTTTTTTTCATTGCAGGATAGAATATGCATATTTCTTTTTTTTTTTGGATAATTAAGAATATGCATATTTCGTATGGACTGATAGATATTTGGGCAGACGATAATGTGATGTTGAGTTGATTTGCACTGATTTGTGTTCTTTTAATGATGAGGAACAAAGCCTTTATCAAACCCGGATGGTTGGGGTGGTGGTGGTGGTGGTAGTTGGACCTCAAATGAACAAGTATGAACCAAATTTAAGACGGTATTTTGATTGTGTATTTTCATAATTTTGAAATATAGGAAACTTTGATGTAAAGCCATAAACACCATGGTTCAAGTTTTATGATTTATTTGATTTTCTGGCATGAATGATATGGTCCTATTACTGAAATGCAGCCTTACTAAGCATCATTATCTACGGCTGCTGATTGTCATGCTTTTGAATTGCCGAAGGCTGCACCCTTGTTAATTTTAAACATTCTACCTTTGCCATTGGCCTTGCAACCCAATGGTATTTATTTGCCTCTCTAATAGGAGAGAGCTTTAAGGTCCATTTAAAAAATCTGAGACTTAGATTAGGTTAAGTAAACTCCCCTATAGCTCTCTAGTTTTCTAAATAAATTAACTTTCAATCGCTTAAGCACACATGAGAATAGAGTAATTGGACAAATTTCTAGGAAAAAGGATCTTACCAAATAGGTAAGTAAAAATCAATTAAACTCATCCTCAAGTTCAATTTGTCAATTTATACATTTGCCAAACAACCACATAAAAATCCAATCTTTGAATCTCAATTCCAGTTTAAAGACTGAGGTGAAAGCCTAGAATGGGTACAAATGGAAGGAAAATTTTGTGGGAGAATTGGTGGGACAAAAAAAAAAATGGTATATATAAATATATGATAAGTCTTGTAGAATGATGATGGCTAGGTTGCTGGAAGCTCTAATATCTAATGAATGAATCCTAAATGATGCACTAAGGTAAAGCTAGGATTCCAGAGGCAATGTTTCTTCTATCGGTTGTGGGGTTTCTTAAGTTTTTGCTTTTAATTGTTTATTTTACTGCACTGTTTCGGTTCTCTGGGTGCATCTTTTGGCGGGTCCTTTTCTGCATTTACATGAGGATCTTTTCCGACAATGCTTCAGCAAGCAGGCTAAAAGTGCTTTCGAATGAAGATCCAAACAATTTTTTTTAATTGTTGAAATAATTTGGAAATCATAGGAATCAAGTTCTTGACCATTGAATTGTTTGTCCCTCTTTGTTGAAAATAAAGAATTCTCGTAACACTCTTTTATTCGTTGAAAGTAAGATTCCCAAAACATTATTTCAACTCAGAAATATGAACTATCTTCTCATCGATCTTTTCCCCTGAAAGAGAAAAAAACCTCTGAAGTCTGACATGTGAATTGATTCATAATTCATCATTGCTGAATAAAATCTTCAAATATTTATGAATACAATCAAAATATCTAACAAAAATTGATTACTAAATATCGTGATTTCATGCATTTGTTTGTATAGCAGAAAATTTGAGGAAAATGAGAGAAATAATTTCAACATAATCCTTTCTTTTTCCTCCTGTTGAAAATTCAAAAAGAAGCTAAACAAAATGACGGAAAAGGCCAATAGAGATGGAGAGAGATCAGAGATTGGTAAAGGTTTATCGGTCACGGTTAATTCAGAAACACGGACCAAATTAGTACTCATCATATCTCACTATAATCCTACAATTATACATGATATATACAGACATATGAATCTATATATATATATAATGTAAAATAAGTATAAAAAAAAATGAAAAGCAAAATGTATGACAAATTTAGGGCACTAAAAGTGGGGAAGAAGAGAAAGTCATCAGAGACTTAAATACAAGTAATCACGAACGAATTCGATCATATTGTTGCAGTATTCTTCTCATCAGATGATTTCTTTACTTCGTCCCCGCAACAAAAAAAAGAAGATAAACAACCAATTCGAATACTTCACCGTTTTTGCAAAATGAAAACAGTTTTGAAAAACATGGGAGAGATTTGAAAACGTTTTTTCTATGCAAACGAAACCCTAATATGGGAAGAGTGCAGCAGATTGAGAATTCGGAATGATGGAGCGCTGCGTAGAGGATGAAGGTTTTGGTGAATGTTAAGGCTATATATATAGAGCGGTTGTGGGTGAGGGAAACCCTAGATCAGAGTTGTGTCCTGCTTAAGTGTACGTCCTCCTTAGTTTAACACCGTTGGATGGTGTTAAAATGATTTTGCATCTCTTCATTTTGAAGCAAAATGAATTCAATACTTTGTACCTGTACTTTTAATTAATTTTATTTTTTTAAAAAAATTCAATTAACTTAAAAATTTTAATTCAATTAATTTTATTTTTAAAAAAAATTATAGTTTATGCTCCTATATTTATTAGTCAAAAATACTTTGTACTTGTACTCCTAATGATGAGACATTGAATCCTTCAAGGCTCCGTTTGGATGGCCGAAATGAAAGGTCGGAATGGGAATGAGTTCCAATGCATTTCATTTCAACATGTTTGGATCAATTTAATGAGTTGGAATGGAATTGAAAAGCCGGAATGCGCTGGATTTGAATTCTGGTTAGAAGTGGCATCTCATTCTTCATTGAGGAGCGGTATTGTGATTCTCACGCATGGCTGGAATGAAAAGCTTAAAAAAATAATAATAATAAATAAATAAATAAAATCACGAAAAAATGCAAAAAAAACCAAAGAAAAAATCAACACGCTTATCTCTCTTCTTTCTTCTCAAATCTCAACTCCTCCTGTAACGATGAAGGCAGACTATCATCTCTCTTCTCCCTTAAACTTTCTCGACTTCAAGTGAGGCAACATTGAAGGAATTTTAATCATTTTTATCGCCGGCAAGATGATGAGGATGTTGCCATCGATGAATCACTGTGTGTCTGCAAAAATAGAGGTTGAATAATTGTGTGTCTGCAAAAATATAGGGCTTTGTGCTTTGTTTGGCTACCGAGAAAACTTGGGAAAAGAAAAAAAAATTATGCTTTTGAATTTCAGATTTTTCCCATGTCTAGCATCGGAGAAAACTCCAAGCACAGCAGCCATTGCAGCCCTCTAACACCGCCGATTTCTCATTGCCGCTGGCCGTTGGATCTCTGCCACCATCAAAGCCCTAACAAGTTGACTTCGGAGCTTACCGTCCCAGATTCCTCTCTCTCTCTCTTTCTCAATCCTTCAACCACCGATCTCTCGTCGCCGTTAGCCGTCGGAGCCCTACCTTTGTCGAAGCCCTCACATGCCGGACTTTGAAATTACAGAGGTGAGTTTTTTTCATGTTCTTGGAAGCAATCTTGGAAGCAAAATTACAGACGATAGATTGTTGATTTGAGCTTTGATGATTTTCCCTTTGCTTAGTTTTCTTAGCCACCAAACAGAGTACTACTGTAAATTCTTTTCTATATTTGATGATTTTTTTTTTTAATTGCAATGTATTTGTTGCACATAATTCTTCAAATATTGCTATGTATATTTGATGATTTTTTTTCTTATTTCTGTATATTTGATGAAGTGAACGATAATTGAAGGAAATGGTAAAATTGAAAATTACCGAAATTTAATTCTATTCCTGTGTTTTCCAAACACATGAAATGGAATCCACAGTCATTCCAACCCTTTATTCCCATCATAATCCAAATGCTAGAAATGGAATGAAAGTCTAATTTCATTCTGGACTATTTTGGGAATGGAATCGGATTCCATTCTACCCTCTTTAATTCCGCCGATCCAAATGGGCCCAAGTCTACTCAATCCACAATTTTCAATAGACCTTTGATGTAGATAACTTGTAAAGGGCAAGGAGTGCTTGTGTCTTCAGCAATTTTGTCTTTTGTTTTATGGGTAGTTTTTTTTTTTAAACATGTGTTGGTTTTCAAATTGTGCTCTCATTTCTGTATGGTTTTATATTATAAAGGAATCATGGACACTAACATTTTTTTACAAGAAATCGAATATAAAGATTGCAACTGACCTATTTCATGTGAAATTATTCGGTATAACCGACACATCACCTAGTATGTACCGACACATCACCTAGTATGAGTGACATGGTGTGCCGGTCCAATAATAAGTAGTGTTTTAAAACTTTGACCGTTCATCGAACTGAAAAAATTACCGGGTTAAGGGTCAACCGGGTTGAGTCGTGACGTCATAAATATATTATTATTTATTTATTTATTAGAATAAAAGATGTAAGTGATTCAAAATATAAATTTTTTTTAAAATGTTTGTACAATCAATTCATATATTTGAATTTATGTGCAGTCATCAAAATTGAAAATTAATAATTACTATTGATCAATCTTTATTATATATATTTTTTAAAATGCAAGATAAGAATATTGTATTATTAAATTAGTTGTTTGGGTTTCTTTTTGCTATTTGGGATTTTTTTAGACTAATTTGTCTTTTTAACCTTCTTGGCTATAAGAGATTTTAAAAAGATTGGGGTTATTTTAGTCATTTTAGCACCTTTAAAAAAATAAAATAAAAATCGCCCTGTTTTTTAACTGTGTTGATCGGTTCAACCGCCGGGTTGATCGGATTTTGTAAAAGAGAGCGGTTTTTGAATTGAATGGATTTTTGTGGGTTAAACCAACCGGAGAGGGGATCGATTCCAAGTTCAACCGGTTGAATTGGCGTGGACGGTCCGGATTTGATAACAATGATAATAAGTTGCATGTGAATATATTTTAACAGAGTCTAAACGAACAGAACTTATCCCAAAACATTCAAAAATGGGATACCAAAATTGGATCTCCCCGATATGACTTTTGCAGATTTCTCTCTTTCTACCCTTGTCTGTTATGGCTCGTCCCTTGTTACTTTCTTCTTCTACTCCATTTATGCACCCTCTGAGGCGGAGCTATTATGGTGGACTGCGTGGGCTGTATCCCAAAAAAGAAAATTGCTCTATACTTCAATATTTTATATTATAGGTCTGTAGGCTTTTAGCCCAACTAGCCTGAACCATATTTTATGTTGTAAGTATGTAGCCTAATCAGCTTAGCTCAAGATTAAACCCTGGCTCCATCCATCTGTATCCTTCTTTAAATGATTTTTTTTTTTCACCATGTTGTTTCTTAACTCATGTTGTGGCAAAATCATGAGAATTAAACAATTTTCAAAACTAATAAAACTCGCTAGATTTAATCTACCAAATTTATCAAAACGCTCCACTGATTCATTTGCACAAACTAAGAACATAAAGTGCAATGAGAAAGTAGGGCAGCATCTCTCTTTAGCTACTTGGATTTTTGCTTCATCTTAGCTTTCTCTTCAACCTCTTCATGGGCTTTTTCTTTGACTTCGCTTTCATGGTGATAGGAGTGAGAACCCTATAATTTCTATTTATTGTGATCTTCAAACCCTAGTCCATTATAGGCAAAAAAATAATGAGAAGAATGATGCATACATCATCCTAGGTATTTTGGGATGACATTAAATATTTAACTGCGCAAAACACTGTTACAAGAAAATAATTGCATCACAAATGGTAACTTATTATTAGACTGGTGCACCACGACACTCATGCGGATATTACATGAATCCACATTCCTTCTCGTTTCCTACTTACATCTATTTTTATTTTATTATTGTTCTTGTAAAGTTAATAATAAAATTGAATTAAATTATTTTATTATTTAATTTCAATATAAATTATTTTTTTACGGATGATTTAAAAAGATATTGGATTTATATTTTAAGATTAGTATAAGGCGGAATTGATTTACATTTAAAAAATATTTATTATCTATTGGATTTATATTTTAGGATTAGTTTAAAGTCGAATTATTTACATAATAGCGTATTTATGAATTTTTGACCAAAATAACCTATTTTACAAAATACTTATCATACAGCGCAGTGAACCTTATGAATTTTTTTTATCAATGTAATCTATGTAATCAAAATAAATTTTTGAATAAAATTTTAATGGAAAACTTATAAAAACATATTTGAATAAACTTCTATTTCATGTTTTTCTAATTTTAAAAATAAAAATATGGAAGATTTTTAGTTTTTTAAAATGAGTTACTTTGAGTATAAATTTTCACAGACAAGTATACAATTGCATTTTGAAAAAAACTTTTGGCCAAAAGAATTGTTTTGGTAAATATCTATGTAACTTTACACGAGATTTTTAGATTTTTCGGATGTGACTTGATCTTATCAAGTATACTTCATTTTTATCACGAATGATAAGAAGAAAAATCTTTGACTTCTAATTTTAGTTAATACATGATTCATGTCAAGATTTCAATTTATGGGTGAAGGGTATTAACTGATTTTAATTAGAATGATGCGTCCTCGAAAGAACATTTCTTCACGAAGAGCTTAACGACAGAAAGAACAAGAAGAGGATCGATAATCTGCGATTTCCATAGAACAGTGACAATGACAAACGACCGGTACCGGTGAAGTGACAACAGAAGCTTCCCCACCGCAGAGAAACAGACACCAACAATTACAACTGCAACAACCGCAGGCATTCCAATCCATACAGCAACCTCTCCCTGCGCAAATCCAATATCACCGGCATTTCATCGGAAACCGCCATTATCCTGTATCCGGGAGTGTGAGTAAGAGAGATGAGCAAGAAGAGAATTCTAGTGGTGGGAGGAACCGGCTACCTGGGTCAACATCTGCTGCAAAGTCTGTCAGAGATCCAAGGAACGCCATACGATGTGGCATTCACACACCACTCAAATCCTCCTCAGCCGTTGCGTCAATCCGTTCCTCATTCCCTCGCTTTCTATCTCGATTTGCAAACTGGACAAGGGTTCGATGCCATTTCTCAGACATTTGGCCAGGTCTGTTTTTATGAAGATTTTGTGTCGATTTGTTCAATTACGCTGCTTTTGATTTTGTTAATATTTCTCTGTTTTTATATGCATAGTTGCTTGCAGACACTATGGAGTGAAGGGGGAACATCTGATGAACCTGATTGAATCGATTTTAGTAAAATCAATTAATTAATTACAGAAAAAATAATTAGAAAGAAGGATCTATTGAGAATTTTTAGGCGTTTTATGGGTTTATTTTCTTTGTATTTCTTTTTCATGTTTTAGCTATAGAAATGCTTGAGAATTTGAATAACGGTATTTTAACGTTTAAAGAGATTTCCCATTTTAAAATTTGATATTGAGAATAATTTAGAGTCTTCTGTACATATGATTTTTATTGAAACAATATTGAAGCAGTTGATTGTTAAGGCATCTTTTGAAAACCTGAAATGCTCGAACTTGTTTTCTGCTGACACTTGCGTAATGTATAATGGTATATGATAAGTCTATGATTAACCATGACATGTGTGGTGTTCCAGTCAGATTTATGAAAAAAAATCTTATTCTCTATCTTATTTCATTGTTTAAGTGCTGAAATAGCTATTTAAATTCAGCCTCATGTGGTTGTAAACTGTGCTGCACTCTCTGTACCTCGCGCCTGTGAAGAGGATCCTGCTGCTACTATGTCTATTAATGTACCTTCTTCTCTCGTAAAATGGTTATCGAGCTTTAAAGAGAGTGATACACTTTTGATTCATCTATCAACTGATCAAGGCAAGTTACTTTGAATCCTTTTATTGCATATCATATACATTTTAGTAGTTCATGAAGTTTAAGACCTTGTGCTCTGCAAACTTAGCTAAATGCGCTTCAGGTAGTTGGAACAGGGCTTTCTTGGGTTGAGTTGTTCTTACGGTGAATGTAATCAATTAAGGTAAAATTAGATGGACAGGGCCAAATTATATGCTTACTATGGGTTTTATTGAATTCTTATTGTTTAATATTTGATTCAAAAGTCACAAAATTTAGGTAAAATTAGATGGACAGGGCCAAATTATATGCTTACTATGAGTTTTATTGAATTCTTATTGTTTAATATTTGATTCAAAAGTCCCAAAATTTGGGAAAAAACTGAATCTATGTCGCAACTGTTGGGAATTTTCTAGCTCTTCGGTTCCAAATTATTTAAGCAAGACAGACCCATTTAATGTTTCTTATTTCTTCATTTAACTAATTAGGTTAGTTAAATAGTCAAATATCCTTTACATTATAACAGAGGAGATGTCTATATGAATACTAAACTCTAAAAAGCCTTTTATTAACTACTTGGGTTTGGCTACATGAATCCTTGTTTCTCCAATTAGCTACATCAGCTAGCTTCTGACAATTTGTAGGTCATCAGTTCATCATTATCTTTTTCCACTGTGTCGACCCCTCAATGTTTCTAGCCTTCCTCTTGTCCATTTAGACCCTTCAACCGTGTGAAACCATTCCGTCCTGTAGCCATTGATCTTTATTGCACTTGACCAAATTTTCTTAGTTGTCCTTCTTTCATCTTGTTCTCAATTGAATATTTTTCTTCTATGCGCTACCACCGACCAAGCAAATACCTGAACTTTGAGTGCACGTTAACTTTTTAAATAAATTTAGAGGGAGCCAAAGGAGGTAAAGAAGAATGGTACTCAATTCATCAAAATAGGACTTAGAAGAGAAGAACCCCGTGGATTGTAAAGATCAACTTCTCCTATCCTGAAGTCCTGAACCATAGGAGAAGGTGACACACCCTCAATAACACCTCAAATTCCCTATCATTGAGAATTTAAAAGAAATGAAAATCCTAACTTAGTAGAAAGGAAAAGAAATTCACAAAACAAGTACTGGGATCATTATGAAGAAGAAACAAAGAATACAATCTCGGAAACAAAGTTGCAGAAGCTGCCTCTCCCCCCCGCACATCCTCTCAAAATCTATTTCTTTCTCCATTACCAATAACACATGGGACAAAACGAACGAAATGAGGTAAACCTTGAGAAATGCCTTTCCGAGGGCATCGAACGGTGACCCCAGTATCCTTATTAGCATCCCGACCATTTTTGTTTTGGATAAATTTGTGCCCAAGAGAGTTAGATGCCAGTGGAAACCTCCATAACTGTTTCCCAATTAGAGCCTTATTTCTGTTAAAAATGTTACCCACAAGATGACCACCCTTAGGCTTAGATTTAGAAACAATATCTCAAGCAACCAAGTGTGGTTTTTTTCCCCTCTCCCCAACCCTCCCACAAGAAATCTCTCATCTACTTCTCTATTTTCTCTCAATTGAATATTTTATTTCCACCTGCATAAAATCATTAGCAGAAATTTGAGTTTTTACATACAGTGATTATTATTTATTTGAACAATCATTACTTTAGAATGGACCACTGCAAGATTATATGGTTAATCATGTTTCTATGTTTTCACACTAATCATTTTATAGTTCTTAGGAATAATCACCTCAACTGAATAATCTAAACAGCCCAAGGTCTAAGACTGTTATTAATTATTATGATCTCATTGTATGACTTCTATATAAGTAAATAAGTTTATTATGCTTTAGTTTTTCTCTTTTGTGTGTAGCTAGAAAAGAACCGCATCTCACATGTGGCTTCTCTATATTTGAACCATATATTCTTTCTTTTATTCACTTACATGTCTTATTGTAGCTGGATTGGGAATGATCTAAGACTGTTATTTATTATTATCATCGCATTGTATGACTTCTAGCTAAGTTCATTATGCTTTAGTTTTCCTCTTTGGGGTGTAGGTAGAAAGAACCGCATCTCACATGTGGCTTCTCTATATTTAAACCATATATTCTTTCTTTTATTCACTTACATGTCTTATTGTAGCTGGATTGGGACTGATCATATTTCAACATCAGTTTATGAAGGGGTGAAGTCCTTCTACAGCGAAGAGGATGAAACTATTCCCGTAAATGTTTATGGAAAATCAAAAGTGGCAGCAGAGCAGTTTATCTCGGCAAACTGCCCAAACTTTGCAATTTTAAGAAGCAGCATTATCTTTGGGCCACAGACTGTCTCACCCATTCCAAAGTCTCTTCCAATTCAGGTGCATATCCTGAAGGCAGACCTTGTTTTGTACTTTTACAATGTTGTTTGCTTGTAAATATGTTTGGCTTCTTTAGGAAATGTAAGGAAGAGTGATATAAATTAGATACCATTCTAAAGTTTAGTGGTTCCACAATGACACTGGATTAGAAAATAAATAATTAAAAGAAAGAGAAGAATCACAGGGAAATGAGGGTTCCAACTTCCAAGTAATTGAAGTCTCTGCATAAGCAATCTGGAATATGGGTCTTCTTCTTCTTCTTCTTATTGTTTGCTTTTGAGGTTTGTCTAAACCTAGTCAACTCCGCCACGTTCTTAAGTCAATATAAGTGTATGTCTTTATAACCATTTTCTCTGTTTATACTGTATACTTTGCTGCCTGCTTGTTGTTTAATTTTCTGCATTGAAGCGATCATTCATTACTAGAAATTGTTATTCTTTATGTCATGATTCTATGACTTAAATTCTGTAATCTCAATCGTAAACTAATAATTTCCTTCGAGGACTTTGGATTCTGGGTAATTAATAATGACAATTGCCTTTTTTCTTAAAATGCATTTTATGATCATGTATGTTGGTGTCGACGTATATATAGTTTAATTTGTGGGATTTATAGTTATTAGGTGAATCAACTTAGACCCTTGCAGAGCTGCAAACAGAAATGGGTTTTTTTACCATCTACTGTGCTTTTTTCTTATGTTTTTGTAGCAAAAATGACAGCCTACAAAATTTTTACTATAAGAGAACATTTTCCCAAAGCTTATTCGCCAAACTCGGAAACATAGGTCTGGAACATGTAGCAGATGGGACTGTTCAGATAAAGAAAATATTTGTGATCACTCATCGGTTCATCTTACATGTATTTTTGACCATTACATTTTAAAATGGAAAGCATTAGCCCTAAATACCAGAACAGATAATTCATCCTTATAAGGACTAAAACTATGGGGGGATTTGGATGCCAAATGCAAATGAAATTATTCCAATTTGTTTATATAACATATGAAAAGAGTCTATCCTACCTTCGTATTGGACTTTGTGGTTAGTTGCCTTTTGACAAATGTACATGCCTACATGATGCAGTGGATTGATGGTGTCCTCTCTAGAGGAGATAATGTGGAGTTCTTCAATGATGAGTTTCGCAGCCCAGTGTACGTCAAGGATGTTGTGACTATCATACTAGCTTTGGCAAATAGATGGATTACAGGTTTGAAGTTTCTAGTTTTAATGCTTTATTGGTGATGGTCGTGATACTATGATAGTTGATACTTAATATAATTGTTGATCTATAAAATGTTCCTACTCAACCTCATCTTTCATATGATTCTTATTGTTAATTAAAACTTAGGAAATATGTTGATAAAATAAGGGCCTGTTTGGATATCCCATGAAAATTGAATTGCTTCACTGTGTCTTGCATGTAATTTTTCCATTGAAATACTTTTAGCCTCTGTGTAGATCCTTGAAAGAGTAAGGGAAAGGAAAATAATAATAAAAAAAAGCTTAATAGATGAAACTATTTTAAGCAAGCATTTTACTACCTTTCCAAGATCCAAATGGAGCCTCGGATGTTTTCAATTTTCATCCTCTTTGCTTTCACATCTGTATTAACAGTTGTGGTATCCATTATGCTTGTCCCAGAGGGAAGGCAAACGCAGGTACTTCTAAATGTTGGCGGACCAGACAGGGTATCGCGTGTGCAGATGGCTGAAGCTGTGGCACATATTCAAGGATACAACACCTCATTAATCAAACCAGTGTCTGCATCATCAGTATGTATACCCACCAAATTCTGTTCAAATTTTGTTTTTTTCTCTTTATAAAAATTGTTTAATGTGTTTATTTTATACCACAACCATTATGCATGGTGGTGGCTTTCAGCCCATCCCGTCCATTTGATTGTCAGGTCACTTGCCCTCTCGTTTGGACATCCACCCAAGAGACCAAGAATTGATATTTTCACCATATCACATCTCTTCTTAAATGCCATAGTTAATTCATTAGATCATACAACTTGCATTGGTTGAAGCAAAATGTTTTCTACTCTTTTCAAGCCATGCTTGCCATTAGTGGGCAATCTTCCACTTTGTGCCACTCTTACATGGATACTTTATTATCTGTGCCTGAATTTGCTAGATGACTTTTCTCTTAAAATTGTTCAGGTTGATCGCGGTGTCATGTCCCCAGCTGACATATCGATGGATATCTCAAAACTGGTTCAGACATTAAATATTTCCCCTGTTCCATTCAGAGATGGTGTCAGATTAACGCTAGATACTGAGGCTGGTTCTTCTTGATGTTGATCATTCATGTAAATTTTGCTTAATTCTTGGCGGTGCGGCTGCCAGTTGTGGAACTTGGTCATTATGTTTGGTTGCATTGGATATTCAATTCTGTAACAGTAGATCCAGGAAAGGGTTCCCCAAAACAGCTATTTTGTTTTGTTTGGAGCCCAAGGAAATTTGTATTGCTGTTGTAAACAAACTGTACTAGCTACTTTGAAAAAATGCAAAGAAATACGAAAATGTTCTGGGATGGTAAATTTTCTGGCAATCAGGCTGACTGTGGACACGTTATTCTCTCTCTCTCTCTCATTTGTTTCTTTTTGCTTAATAAAACGAATTGAATTATCTTTTGAATTGAAACTGATATAGTTGAATACAGAGACCATCTGGGTTCGAATGAGTTTTTTTTTGTAATGAGGTCCGAACGAGTTAATTGTGGGTTAGGGATACAGAAGAAGCAAGGTCGGCTGCGAACTCTGAAAACAAATTATTTTTGAAGTTAAAAAATAAAAGAAAATAGGGTAAAAAATATGTTTTTAGTTATCGATTTTCTATTTTTTAAATTAAAAAGAAATAGAAAACAAATTAAAAGAAATAGAAAACAACCTAAAAAAATATGATTGTCTAACGATGACAAGAATAAATGAATAATATGAAAAAAATAAATAAAAAGAAAAAAACTATTTTCTATTTTCTATTATTTGAACTCTAAATAAAAAAAGGGCGAATACCGAGAAGTTCCTCAAATTTATCAAGTTTACCAAGAAGTCCAGTGAAAATATTTTGTCGAAAAGACAAGATTGTCCCGAACATAGTGAAAATACCTAATACAATGAAAACACCCTAACACAGTGAAAACACATATCATAATGAAATTACCCAGCAAAGTGAAAATATGCAGCACAGTCTTTTTTTATGTTTTAATTGTGTTGGGTATTTCCACTGTGTTCGGAACTGTTTTGTCTTTTTAATAAAATGTTTTCATTGTGTAGATCTCTCAGTAAACTTGAGAGATTTGAGGGACTTTTAGATAATTTTCCTATCAACTAATTGTTTTTAAAGTTCACAGTCAAGCACAATAAAGTGTTTCAATTGATTCCATTTTTCTTGAATAGAAACTAAGAGACAAAATCAAGATCATCATTCGTTAAAATGAGGTGCTTTCGATAAATATTTTCATAAAATACATCCAATTTCCAACTTTATAAAGAACAAAAATTGTTTTCCAAATTCGAAGCACGAAACCAAACAGGCACGATAATTCCCCACGCGCTACAATCCTGCGATGTAAGGGGAGTGAGACTAGGACTATGGGGTCAAACGACGTCGTGTTTTCGGAAATCCCAGATTTTGCCACGGGAAAATGGATTCCCAAGGTAAAACATTATCAAAGAATCTCCAAATTCTCGCCCCAGATTCCCGAGAAAATCTCGTAGGTAAAGTCAGAAAAGTCTCGTGTGCGAGGAGAACTGTTGAAAGAAAATAGATCTCTCATTTCTTCGAGTAACACCAAATCCAGCTAGGGTTCCGTTCTGAAACACTAGCTCATCTACTTCTTCTTACAGTCTCAGAACAAGAGAGAGAAGGCAGATTCATAAATGGGGGGCGCAGAGCACGGTCATGGAGCGGAAGCTCATGGAGATTTCAGGACCAAGGTATGGACCATGACCGGAGGTCCGAACTGTAGGCCCAAGCACTGGAAACGTAACACAGCCATCGCTATGGCCGGTATCTTCCTCATCTGCATCCCGATCGCCATGAAATCCGCCGAGCTCGAGGTATCTACTTTTGTACTCCCATTTTTACCTTTCTCATCCGTTTGGTTGCTGAGAAGATGTGGGAAAAGGAAAAGAAATTGAGAAGTTTTGGATCTTAAATGTTTTCATTAGTTATGAGACGAGAAAACAAGAGTCTTCACTTTAGTTAATTAGGTTTTCACCTTGCGTTAGTTGCGAGAAAATGTAGGTAAGCAAAAGAAGATAAGGATTTTGAATGTAAAGAGAAAGCAAAAACGAAAACTTTATTAAATTGAGCTTCTACTTGACTTAATTAAGCTGTGTTTTTGGTTTTCTGTGTACTGAAACAACGTAATAAACTTAAGATTCAGGGTTTCCTTTTCCTTTATTTTCCTTAGGCTTCGTAGCAACCAAACAGAGGGTCTTTCTATATATATATAATTTACTTGTCGAAACTGGTTCTATAGCCTAAATCTCAAACTAGTAATTTTTATTATTAGTTTGGTTTGGCTATAATATGATCTCGGTTTTTGCTTGCAATTAGGATGAATGGTTTTGTATGTAATTGTAGTTCAGTGAGTGGTAGTGACCAGATTCGATTCAGTAATTGGAATTGATGCGAGGGATATAGGGACAGCATATCTGATTAATGTTTTGAATTTTGCTTTGCCATGGATTTAATTTGCCCCTTGATTAACCTGTCTGGACGAGAGATTTCACACCTAATGTTAGCCTCTTGATTAACAGAGAGTGCACTAAATTTGTGAAAAATAGCCTCTTCGTGACGCATTGCACTAGAACTCCAAACAGAACGAGTGTTACATAACTGTGAATGAATATGTATACTAGTTTACACTCACACAAACATATAGCTATATACAAAACAAAAGAGGACAAGGACTAAACTGGGGACATGGTGAGAGATGATGGATCATTAATGTGAACACTTTGTATGGTATACAAATTTTATTGACGCATCATGTGGAAAGGCTCATTGTTGAAAAGCTTCTTTTTCATACCATGCACATTTTTCTGTGGACAGATTTTAATGTAGATTCAACTGTCACCTTCCAGGTGATGACATTTAGGTTAAGATGCTCTAGGTTTATGTTCATCCATTAGTTCAGTGTCAGTAAGGGTTGTGGCTTGATGTGTGAACTAACCCTCCTGAAGAAGGCCATGCAGATTATATTAATCATGTCTCCATTTCACTTGAAAAGGACTGCACACAAAGCAGAATGCAGAAATACTTGCTAATTACTAAATTAGTTGGACGGGCATGACCCGATTTAATGGAGTTTGAGTTTGATGAGATTTTGTTATAAGTTGAATATGTGTCTCGAAATCATTGATACATTCTCAGTCTATCGTATATCTGACGTTTTATGGTCATTTACTTCCCGCAACCATTTGATCTCATCCCTTTTGTGAGGTGTCTCAGTAGTGTTCCTGATTTTCAGGTATGTCATCATTGTCTTAAGTAGAAAAAAAAATAATTTCTAGTTTCCATTTTGGCAATTAAAAAATAGTGAAATTTGTCCTTTTATTTCTTAATAACAATGTGTGAAGTGATAACTAGGTGTGTTGGGATCCTAATTTAGTGACTCTTTTTTGCAGGGTGGGTAAACATAGGAGGGTGGATAGTATTTTGTAGGTTGGGCTTGCGTCTGGTAGGAATATTCTAAACTCTTTTGCAAGATATTCCTCATTGTAGGGCATCCTACTCTACTAGAGACTGTAATGAAGCAGCACATGAGTTGGCTAGTTGGGCGATCTCCATTAACTTTTGAGTGTCAGTACATCAGTTTGTGGTGTTCTCGTCCTTCGTAGTTTTTCTGTTTGTTTAGCCAAAAAAAAAAAAAACCCGACAAAAGTATTTTTGTCAAGCATCCAGACCTGGGTTTTTCCACGTGAGACAAGAAATTATTGTAAATATTGGGTTTAGCTCAGACTATAGCTGGCATTACAGCCTTTTTCTGTGGACATGCCCAAATTTGACCCCAATTTCAAACTTGAATGTTCTGTCTGAGGGTTTAGCTGGACAAGTAGGGAAATAAATTGCAACCTGTTATTTAGGGTGTTCTTGATATTGCATTCTGAATTTTTAGGCAACTTTTTTAGAACAATAGGGTTACAATGAAATTGAGTTTCTCATCCTCATTCATAACTTATATTGCCTTGAACTTTTTGAGCTCTAAATCTCAGGTTGGTCATATTCAAGCAAAGCCAAATTGCATTACATTATAGCGCATTTATATTTTTTATTGCCCAGAATCTCAAAATAAAAGTAGAGCATGGAAGTAGTGAATAAATTACTTGTTAGAGGTGTACATCCTAATATCTCAATAAAGCTTTATGTTCTTGCATTTTTTAAGCACTTCATATGCAACCTTTTAAACAAGACATCTGAAATAGGCTAGTAGAATTAATTCTGGTTGCCACTTGCCACTATATTATTCCTTCTTGAAGTTGCTTCACCCTCTGCTTTTAATCAGGACAGAAGAACAGTTCCACTAATTTTAGCTGTCCATTCATTGTTTCGGTTGTATGTATATGGATCCTCGTGTTTCTACATACCATATAATAGAGCTAATGGGATTCTTTTCATGCAGCAACGCCCTCATCAGCCGGTGCGCCCAATCCCTTCGCAACTCTGGTGCAAGAATTTTGGAAATAAAGAGTACTGAACTGTTCTGGACCATTATAGTGGTTGGACGTCTACATCGTGCAGTTTGTCAAGGCACTCCCCGTACCTGTTAATTTGGGCAGCCTTTATGGACTGCTTTGGTAAATTATTTTCTAAAACATTTAAATCATGACTTGGAGTGGATTATCATCATGATTACATATCTATCTGGAATAAGTTACTTTCTGCTTGCTGTTTCTGCTTGCTGTTACTGATGAATGGGTTGAAAATTGTGATGCAACTTTCAATTTGTGATACGATTGATTTGACAGTATTTTATATCTTATATCTTATAACTCTGAACAACAGAGGATGGGAAAAGGGCAAGCTAGGATGATAGAAGACATCAGGCAATGATATAGAATGAAAAGATTAAGAATCGAAGTGATAATTATCTTATGACTAATTCTGTAGTATGGGTTTTGGGCTGTCATCTGTAACTGTTCAGGTTTGAATCTTGAAAACGATCACTTCGTGCAATATCAAAGGACCAATACTGTCTAATGCCTTTATCATTATTAGTTTGATGCCTTGTCGGGAAATAACAAAAAAGAAGAAGATAATAGTAAGAATACAAATGCAAATAAAAAAAAAAAATGTAGTTCTAGATGACATGATGGAGGGGTTCAGACTTAAGAATCCCTCTTTACATTTCCTGACACAGAATCAAATTCCATTTGGGTGACTTAGAATGCAATGCATCAATAACTGCAATTATTGTTGGCGAATTTTGACCTGGCTTGGTAGAACAGGTTCCCACTTTTTAAAGATATATAAAGAAAAGGTCTCAACTTGCTTAGTTCATGATACGATTGGTTTAACAATTGGATCATCATTAATGATTATAGTAAAGGAATGTGATTGGTAAACCATCAATTTGATCCTCCAAATCATTTCATTAATTAAGAAAAAGAATCAGAAATGACCGTCCATCTATTAAAGTTCTAGAGAGATTAATTGAACTGTTTTTTTTTTTTTTTTTTGGGATAGAAAGAAGAATTTGAACTCACTTGTAATCACGGCAATTTAATATTTGGAAGACAATAGTAGAAATTGAGCTACTTAAAAGTTTTCATTGTTTCTTTGGTGAGCCATACAACTCTTGATGAGTTATAAGACACTTAACCTAAAAAAGCACCTTATGGTCGTCATAAAATTGCTCAAGGGGCTCTCATCTCTTTCACATTCATAGGATTTTGGGTAGTGCTAAGGCATACCATGTCATTATATTTATCATATTTAATTAATTCTAGCAATATAGATTTAACCAAAATTATATTGAAATGGGTATACAACCCCATAAAAGTTAACAAAAAATTATGAAATGAGAGAGAATACCAAATTTTGATCAATATACCTAACTAAATCATGGAACATTTCATAATAAAATTAGTAAATTTTTTATTAGATCCCTTTACATATGTAGTAACTTTGAAGAAAATCCATTCAATACATTCAAGAAAATTCATTTCATAATAAATTTTTCAAAATAAAAAAAGTATGGTAATGACATGGTTACTAATACAATGATTATTTCAACATTTAGGAATTTTTTTTTTTTTTTTAAATTCCAATACATTAAATTTCCTATTTGAATTTTACTGTAGAGAAATTATGGTCTCAACCCAAGGGTGGGCAGCTTAGTGATTGAGTAAGCAGGATTAAAGGCGTATCAAGTCTCTTGGTTCTAGGTTCGACTCCCACTAATTACTAATATCTTGGGTCACGGACCGCAAGGCACAAGCCTTGTTTCGAAAGCCTTGTTCGGGGTGCAGTCTCTGATAAAATTATTACATGTTGGTAAAAAAAAAAAAAACAGGAGAGTTGAAACATTAGTAATTCAGTATATCATTACGATGAATCGAAATTGTTATCTAATCCATTTCTCTGCCAAATTACTAGCCAAGACTAGCCCCAAGAGTCGAAACATTAGTAATTCGGTATATCATTACAATGAATTGAAAATATTATCTAATCCAAATTGCCAAATTACTAGCCAAGGCTAGCCCCAAGAGGAAGAAAGGATATTGAAACACATCGTTGTCTTATTATAATTAGGAATGGCAACGGGAAGAAGTGAACTTTCCACTTTTCCATTCTCGTCCAAGTTTATATAATTATTCCCCATCCCTCTCATTTTTTTTCTTAAACCCTCCCCTTTCCTTTCCACTTTTGCCCTTTTATTCGTTTTATTGGGGTAATATGTTTGCACTTTGCAGCTTGCAGGTAGTGCTAAATTTCTAGTGAAAAAATTCAGGTACTCCTCAGACCACTAAACGTCATGGTCTTGCCCAATCAACTCCAGCCCTGTGGCAGATAAAAGGTCTCAATCGTAAGAGACCACCATGTTCAGTGGTCTCACCACCACCTGAACTTCAACCCTATCTAGAACAATTCGTCCACGTGCTGACCGACTACTCCTGCATCACCCTAATAACATTATTATATTTATTCTAGCATATATTCGAATGCTGCCCGTTCTTCGTTCGGGCAGCTAAATCATCCAACCATATAACCAATGCTCCATCTACCTATACGCGTAGCATCTTCGTACATTCCTGGTCTGCCCGAACATTTCGGGCAGCTCTAGTCTGGTTATTCCTGGTCTCGTCAATATTTTTTTCTTTGGGTGAGTCGGTCTCAATCCAACAGCTTCAACTGTTTCGACTTTCACATAAAAACTACGAAGAGTGAGAAACATCACTCTCACACTCTCTCTCTACTTTTATATATATTTGGACCTGCGCATAGACTTTTCTTTGCATCTTGAGTGCTCTTTAACTTGTCTACATTTTCCCGAGAAAATGCAGTGTGAAAGACTTGGAAAATTTTGATTAGAGTTAGATTTAGAGTCCGTGGACTTTGATCTCTGATATTGTACAGGTAGTTTTCGTTTTCGATTTGAGCTTTTAGGGCACAGAATGTGGAATCTTGTGCGATTTGCGGCGTCGAGTGTTCGGCGATCGCGACGGTTCTCGACGGCAATTCCCGGTCCGTGTATCGTTCACAAACGTGGTGCAGATATTCTTCATGACCCGTGGTTCAATAAGGTTGATTTCTTCCTGTCCTTTTTTGCTTAAATGGTTTTGTGGTTAAATTTTTTGAATTACCATGATCTAAGGGTGGCTTTGTTGTGTTTGGGTCATTATGCCTTTTTTTAGTAGGGATTTTGTATGGAGAGTTGTTCCACTAATGTATGTACTGCAGGAATTTTCATGGTTTTTGTGACGATTGTCCATTACGAGCTCAAAAAGCACCTTTGTCAGCATTTTCAGAGTATTTTTTCTTTCTTTTGAAAGAAAATACTGCATTGATTTCAGCTCGTAAAAGCAATAAAGTACTTGCAAATTATTAACCAAACAGGACTTAAATTTTGCAGATGTCAGACTTTTGCATTGATTTTCTATTAGGTTCTGCGAATGGAGTGAACTATGCAGTTTATGTTTGAAGTATTATAAAACCTCTTTATATTCATGCTTGTGATGACTATATGTAAAAATTGTATTCAAATATTTATTGCTGATGGGTGATTACCCAATGAGATGAACTGAAAATTACTTTTTTTTTTTTATTTTTATAATGATTTTTGAGAGCAGGATACCGGCTTTCCTTTGACAGAAAGAGATCGACTTGGGCTCCGTGGCCTCCTCCCACCTCGTGTTATATCATTTGAGCAGCAATATGCTCGTTTTAGTGAGTTTGATACCTATTGTTCTGAAATTGTTTGTATATGCATAAATTTTAATTATATTATGCTTATCTTTTCATGACTAATATGATTAGCTTTAAACTGCACTTAAGTTCTATCTCCGCCCTCAATCATAATATAAGCTAAGTTTTTAAGGACCTTTGTGGTGGATTTTTCAATAGCCGGTAGAAAGAACATTTCATTTCCCATTTGTAGTTAGCTAACTCTAGTGTGTCATTGAACTAGGGAATTCTACTGAGCTTTGTATCATTGAACTGACAGAATTCAATTAGTGCTTGGTTGAACTTGTAGCTCCTTATAATTTATATATTGCTACTTTGCTATATACAAGTATACAACTTATTTTCGATACCTATGAGTATTTGGTGGTTAAGGTCCTTGACATGTCATTGAGGAATGTGAGGAAAGGAGGTTTTTTTTTTTTTTTTGTTTCTTTTTTGGGGGGGGGGGGGGGGGGTTCAGGAGTGTTGGAGGATGGTGTGGGTGGGGGAGGATAATTGAGAGGAGAGAGCCCCCTGTGTAGAAGTGAAGAGAGCAGCATTCTGGTTTGAGTGAGAAAAGCCTCTTCCTCACTATGATGGGGGAGATATTTATGGAAAACGGCATGTCTGGCCTATGCGGTTGTGCAGGATAATGAACATAGTAGATAATCATTGAGAGATGGACACCAGTCCAATTCACATCTCTCTCTCTCACAAAAAAGTGTCCTGCAATCCCTTTTTTTTTTCTCTCTCCCCCTATCGCCCCTTGGGCCAGGCCCACTTTTCTAGGGGTTGGCAGTGAAAGTGTTTAAGGCATCATCCTAGCTTGACTTTTCCTCATTGCCACCAAACGTACAGTCTCCTTGTAGATCTGAGGTATGTTGAAAGTTGAATTATAATGTGACATGGCATAGCTCATGTGGCATCCTGTTGGCCGATGCTCAAATCCTACCGTCCTCATTTGGTTGTGTGTTCAATATGTTTTAATTTAAGGAGCAGCAACTCATATTCAACCATTTTGATATATGTGAAAAAATTTATTAAGCTGAAGAAGACGAGGGTACCAAATATATGCAATGATGCAATAAACTGGATTTGAATAAACTATTTTTAAAGAAAAAAATGTTGACTTACACTCTTATCCAATAGATAGATAAGTGGGGAGACAGATTATGCTACATGGCCAGGACTCTGTTTAACACTACAGTTGAAACATTTGAGAATGTTATTGGCTGCATAAAATTTTCCGTTTAACAGTCTATATAGTCCATTAACTCTTACAATGGAGTCCTATGTTAAAACCCATGATTAAGTTGAGTACATGAAAATAGGAATAGACCAATTTACAAGAAAATTGCATGTGATGTCATGCAATCTGTTTCAAGGTTATCTGGAGTTACATGAACTTCTAATGTTAGGCTATTTATCAAACATTAAATCTTTGCATAATAAGTTAACTGGAATTATCTAATATTTCTCATATATGATTTTTGGATATGGATATTACTCTGTCAAAACCCTTTTCTTAATGCAAATTGACCTCTGGGAAGATGTTCTCCTCCCATTTGTATGTTCACTTTTTTTTTACCCCTTTATGACAAAATTTGTTTCTTAAGACAATTGATCTAAAGGTTGCTTAATTTTATAATGTTATTTTCGTGTTTGAATTGTTAGTGGAATCATATCGATCACTAGAGAAAAATACTCAGTGCCAACCTGAAAGTGTTGTATCCTTAGCAAAATGGAGGATCTTAAATAGACTGCATGACAGGAATGAGACATTATACTACAGAGTAAGTTTTATGGCAAATACCAGCTTGTGAATGTTAAGGCATTTAAAGGAATTTATGATAATCAAACGAATTATTGTTGCTTTTTCTCTCCAGGTTCTTATTGATAACATTAAAGACTTTGCTCCAATAATATACACTCCGACAGTAGGATTGGTATGTCAAAACTATTCGGGATTGTTTCGACGCCCACGCGGAATGTATTTCAGTGCGAAGGATAAGGGAGAGATGATGTCCATGATCTATAACTGGCCAGCTAATCAGGTAATATGGGAATCTTGTAATACTAGACAACATATGCCATTTTCCTTTTGTCTTTCTCCCCTATTTGACAGATATTAAATGAAAGTTGATTCCATTGCCTTACATCTTTACAGTGCACTTATTTTAATGCTAAGCAGTAAAACTTGTTAAAACTTATAATCTGAATCAACAAGTGTATATGTTTCCAAGTCTCAAAGATGGGACTGAGACACTCAATTAATACTTTGATTTCTCACTGTTAAATACAGTCTCCAAAAATGCCAACTGATCTAAGAGTTTAAATCCAATGTTCTCTACTATAGCTGACTTATGTCCAGAGTAAACTACCCGAAGTATTTTTCTTTTGTGTGTAGTGCTAAGCCCTTTTGTTTGATACTATCCACAGAAGAAATTCTTGAATAATCTTATGCTCTCTCTCTCTCTCTTTTAAGAACTAGAACCCTCCAATGAGAAAGGTATACTCCATTAACAATTGTTATATGTATCTTATTTCTTGCCCAACCCACATTTGACTAGGCTAATAGTAATGGGTTTAAGCAGTTGTAGTCTATCGATTACACTATTATTGAGTATCCTCTTAATGTATTAAGGAATTCCTTTTGCTCAAGCCAGTTTGTTTCCCGTAGTAGTCCCTAAATTGGCACTCTTGAAACTTAGTTGCCTGGTTGGCAACATACTTAACGTCAACTTATTTCCTACTTAGGAGTTCTTTTTTCTCTGATCATTTTTTTTTTTGTTCTACCTTTTTCTTTTTGGAGGAATTTATTCCTTCTTCTCTTCTATCTTCTCTTTTTTCTTTCTAATGAAGTTCATTTTCTATAAAAAAAAAAATAAAAATAAAAAATAAAAAATTGAAGTATGGTAGTACTCTAACAAGAGGCCATTGTTTGGTGCAATGGTAAAAGTCTCGGGTTGCCAAGTGCGAAGGGATCGAGTCTTAAGAATGGTCTCTTCGTGCCATATCGAAGGTTAGGTCCGTATCCAGCCCACCACCCCTCCCAAGACCCGCTTTGGTGGAACAAACACTGGGTATGGAAGAAGAAAGAGAGACATGAAAAGAACTGAGAAGGAAGTTATGCTGCTACTGGTGGGAGAGGAATTTATGCTACTCCTACCAAACCAAAAAAAAAAAAAAAAAGGAAGAAAAAAGAGGATGTTTTGCTGATGCTGGGTTGATGGTTACTTATTAAATCGGAAGCAACTGTTACAGATTAGAGTGGGTAATTACTGACAGCTATAGATTGAAGTGGGTGGTTGCTAATTGCTGGGGGTACCATCGACTTTATGAGGCTCCCAGTGAAGGTGATAAAATCTTGATCTTATTCATTAGGAATTCTAGAGAAGTTCACATTTTTAATAAACTGTATTATCCTGACAAATAACCGAGCCTAAAATAGCTTGCGAACATCTAAATAATCAGTGATGCTGAATTTCATGTGTTTAATAGTAGATCAAAATTCTCATATTGTTAACATCCCCATAAATTGTAGCTATTCTATGCCAAGTGGCCGAGTGTTTGGAACTTGGAAGTTAATGATTTGGGCCATTTCACCTATAGCATCATACCATATACTGTTGATTCTGATTTGTGGTTATGTTATGTTACGAGCAAGTTTTTGACTTGTCCAAATTTTGATGTATTCAGCTTCAGTTTTCTGTAAATTTCAGGGATTTGATTTATTAGGCTTGATTTGTAATTATTTTGAATTTTTATCATAATATGAAGTAGTGCTAGTGTTAGCATTATGAAACTTTTCCCATATGCATGGCTTTATATTTATTATTATTATTTTTTTAAGCTTTTGCATTTCTTTGCTATAATTACCGTAGGAAAATTCAATATTTTTACAACGATGATTGGAAAATCCATTAAGCATCTCTCTAAAGACCTTTGCAGTTTTGTAAGTGCACCTAGACATTAGTTTATGGCAGGCTAAACAATTATGCGCTGATAATTTACTGTGTTATGATTTGGGAGCTTCACCTTTGCAGTTTTGTAAGTGCACCTAGACATTAGTTTATGGCAGTCTAAACAATTTTGTGCTGATAGTTTACTGTGTTATGATTTGGGAGCTTCTTCGTTTACTAAGGAATGAAAACAGTTACATTCAGTACTTGTTGCAGCTTAAGGTTATGATTCTTACTGCATTTGTCATATCATGGGTGTTTGGTTCTCCTCTATATTGCAGGTAGACATGATAGTCCTGACAGATGGCAGTCGTATTCTTGGCCTAGGAGACCTTGGGGTTCAAGGAATTGGAATACCCATTGGAAAACTTGACATGTATGTTGCCGCTGCTGGCATCAACCCACAGAGAGTAAGGATACTCTCTCTCTCTCTCTCTCTCTCTCTCTCCAGATTTATGTGTATGTATTAATATACATGTGCACAGACTCCTGTGCACCTCATGTATGCTTTGGCACACTTGCATAGAGTGCCAAGATGACATGGGGAAATTACCATGCTCGGTATGGATTACAGCAAATGGCTATCATTGGCATCACGTGCAGACAAGGTTTTCTGTGCTTGCTCAGATATCAATGATTTCTATATATGTTCATGCTTCATAGCTACATTTAGCTATTATTTACGATATACATGAAATCATGAACATATATATTGTGAATGAGCTAAAAGTATTTTCATGAAATCTAAAGATCTCGAGTTTATTAGTCTGTATAATTTAAAACATAATGTTTACTAATCCAGTATTTGAGATTAAATTTTATGTTTCAATTATTTTTTCTCACTCATCTTGATTCAGTTTCTGATTTCATTTTCTTTTATACTACAATTAACCTAAGCCCCGATCTGATTAGATACTCCCGGTTATGCTGGATGTTGGTACAAACAATCAAAAGCTTCTTGAAGATCGTCTTTGTGAGTAGAAATTTGTTCCTTAATTGTTCAGTGTTTCTTTTTTTACCCCCTCTTTTTATTGCTTTATATCCTTTTTAGCGTAAAAACCCACCAATTTTTATTTTTTGGTAATTTAAGGAAGATATTTTGTTTTTTCTATTCTTGCTGAACTTGGCATATGTGGATTGAATATATTCAACTAGATCTGTTTCTTCTTTATAATTTTTAGAACTATTATCCTTTCTTACAAATGGTGAGGAAACAATGGATGGTTTGAAAGCCTTAGAACTGATTTATGGAGTAAATCACGCATTTCAGTTGCTTATGGCCTGTTTGGTTGTCCGAATGGATCCATTATGATTTACATGGTATTGAAGGGACAAATCCATTTTATTGAATGGGACCCTTTGAAAAATTTAGAATCATCACCATAATTGGTCTTATAGGATAAATTTCAAGAAATTCATGAAATACCTTTGTTTTTTAATTTTGCTCTCATTTGTGATAATGATTGCCATCCTCTCGAATTTTCCAATTCAAAAAGATGATTTTGTTCACAAAAAGTATACGCAAAATGCAATGAAATAATTCAATTCACATGTGATGTCCAAATGTGCCCTTTTGCGATGGCTGTGCTTATGAAGCCCATGTTTCATGTCACTTCAAAATTTTCCTTTTGTTGTCATTCAAATGGGCCTCATATGGTGAAGATTGTTGTATCATAATCCTATGCTGTCCTGTTTATCCTCCTTTTTTTTTTTAATCCAGTGCTTTCTTGCACAATAATGTCTGTCTAGTTCAATTCCAGCATCAAAAAGAGTTTTGTAGTCCTGTATGTCATTGGATATGCATGTTTCTTGCTGATTGTTAAATCTTCATTTCCTCAAAATTTTGACCCATTTGTGAGCCTTGTGGGATTAAAATTACCGACTCTTACATTTTTTAATTTCTAGGAGGATCCACACCCTATTTCAACTCATGACTTGACTCCTTAGATTAAACTCATCACAAATTCAAACAGTTCATGCATTTCTATTTCTCATTTCCATTTCTGCTGAATATATTCGGTTACTTTACTCTCAACATTTCATTATCTCATGTCATAAAGAATGAGTAGACTACATGAGATGCTTATAAACCTGATCTTTCCTGTAAACATCATTAGGATTTCTTTTCACATGATTTTAGTTTGACAGATTTAGGACTTCGACAACCTAGGTTGGAAGGAGAAGAGTATCTATCAATTGTTGATGAATTTATGGAAGCTGTTTCCACACGTTGGCCCAAGGCTATCGTACAGGTCTATTTCTTTCAAATTTTTGATTTTTTCGTATATGTCTAATTACTTTCATATTTGCAACTCACTGGTTGTTCCAATCTTGTCAGTTTGAGGATTTTCAAATGAAGTGGGCTTTTGAAACACTGCAACGCTACCGTAAAAGGTTTCGCATGTTTAATGATGACATACAGGTGAGGACTTTGGTTTGGCATTCTTCTATTTTATATGGAGATAGAGAGTATATAATATGATGCAGAGTGCTGTGGGATTTGTTTGGGTGCCTATCTTAATGTAGGTGCTGTGCTTGCTTCATGTCTTGTAGGGAACTGCTGGTGTCGCACTGGCTGGACTACTGGGAACTGTTAGGGCACAAGGTCGACCGTTGTCTGACTTTGTGAACCAAAAGATAGTTGTTGTGGGAGCTGGGAGGTACTTGCAAAATTTGATTGTAATAGATTGTATTTCATGCTTGCAAATTACTTCTGTGATAGCTGCATGTGCTTCTTGTTTTTGCCAGCTTCACTTGACATCTTCTGATTCTTTTATTTCGCTTTCAGTGCAGGGCTTGGTGTTCTTAAAATTGCTGTAGAGACTGTTTCAAGAGCTGCAGGGACCAATTTAACAAACCATCAACTTTTTCTACTTGATAAAGATGTATGGTTCTACACTTATCACTTCTACTCTTGTAGTTTTACTTCTAAATATTACATGGCCATATGTGTATCCTTTATAATATGTTAGTGGGTCCATATCCTTGATTATATGAGAAACAAGTTTTTGTAGAACACATTTATTCAATAGAGCTCTAATGGTTTTATGGAGTTACCCTTTCTTATGTTTCTTCTTCTGCTCGTGGTAATAATAATTGTATGATTATCTGCATGTTAATGGGGAAAAATCGTGGTAATGAATCAGACATACTGTAGCCATCTGAAGGCTGTAATTTCTGTGACATGTGCCATGGGTTCATCCATTCAACTTTTGATTCATCTGTGTTTGAGAAAAATTGTTTTGGATGCAGGGTCTCATCACAAAGGAGAGGAAGAATATAGATCCTGCAGCTGCACCATTCGCTAGAGGCCCAGGAGAGATTGAGGGACTTAGAGAGGGAGCTAGTCTACTCGAAGTGGTAAATCTTACCTGCGTATTCTTGGCCGCCTCTATCTGTACAGGGCTGATATATTGCATGGAAGATAAAGCATTTAATGTTTCTTGCATTTTGTTAATGCAAGAGAGTTGGACTACTTTGCTTTAGTGTTAGATCTTCTTTTTTGTTTTTTCCCTTATGGAGTTTTACATATTCTTTAATAATTATTGAAATTCTTATTGGTGAGAGTGCCAAATGTTGTTCAGGTTAAAAAGGTCAAGCCCCATGTGCTTCTTGGATTGTCTGGAGTTGGCGGTATCTTCAATGAGGAGGTAGAGACCCCTTTAATTAAGTTTCATTTCAATATATTCTTATCGCATAGGGAGAAAAACAAACAAGTGAAGATGATTTAACTCTGTTTGGAAATGATTTGTAGTTGTGCACTTTTAGTAAGTTGTTGACGAACAATATTGGTTGGGGACTGGAGTATCTATATTACACTTGATTATTTGGAGATAGGAATCAAAGATGATTTCTTTGAATATTTTGTCTGGCACAGTAATGATTTGTCTTGTATAAAAGTTTGTTTGCTTTACAAATTTGTTTCCTCACCAGCATGCCAGACATTGGTACAAGCCATTTAGAGATGGACACCCTATGGCTTACCAAGCACAATATGATATTCAAAGAGCATTCATTTGCCATAATTTGTGCTTTACTAATTTAGTTTTTGCTATAAATATACAATCAGTTGTTTCTATGGCAACAGTACAGATGCACTGGTTTGTTCGGTTTCTTAATATCACTGTTTTCACATTCATTGTGGTCCTCTAGTTGTTGTCTAAAGGATATTAATATATTATATTCATTTTCTGAACTTAATTAGTGCCTTCTGTGTTTAGTTATTAAATGAGTTCCTTATTTGTATGAGTTGGCATATAAATCAGGTGCTTAGAGCTATGCGAGAATCCGATTCGACTAAACCTGCCATTTTTGCTATGTCAAATCCCACCATGAATGGTTCGTGTTTTCAAACCCTGTCAAGATCTACGTCTTCTTTATGGAAGCTACATCGTACCATTGAGATTCTCTTTTCACTTCTATGTAACAGCTGAATGCACTGCTGCTGATGCTTTCAAGCATGCTGGTGAAAATATAGTGTTTGCAAGTGGAAGCCCATTTAAAAATGTTGATCTTGGTATCTTTCCTTACTGATGCTCATCTTGTTTGGAATTATTTTGGTACCATATCATTATAGCAATGGGTCCCACTTCTACCCCCTCCTTTCCCTTTCTCTTCCACTCTGGGTAAAGAAAATAAATCACTTCTTTCTCTCCTCTTTATAGCGGTCACTGCAAGCTTCATTTTGTTTTTTGTTAATAATTCTATTTTTTTAGTCTGGTTGTCTGATTTTTATGACCTCCAACAATCATACACTTGTCTGCAGGGAATGGAAAAGTAGGCCATGTAAATCAAGCAAATAACATGTACCTGTTTCCCGGGTTCGTTCTTTTTTTTTTTATTCATTATTTTTGTTAACTATCCTTATATCTTGACAATGTATATGTAAAGAGTTTGTTGCCTTCAATTCAGGATTGGTTTGGGAGCTCTTCTCTCAGGTGCTCATCTTATTTCAGATGGAATGTTGCAAGCTGCCGCCGAATGGTATAAACAAAATTATTTGACCTCTTGCTTCCTTGCTGTAACCTAAAATTATTGTATGTTTTATACACGACAACCAGGATTAACACTGAAGATAGATATAGAAAATATTTCTCGACTTTTATAGCTTCAAACTGATTATGATAGTATTCAGTGGGCAGTCCTGATCTTAGTGCAGAATAACAGGCAGAATCTGCTGGACTCGGTGGAATTTTTGGAATTCCAACATTAGAGTTTGTCTTGTATTCCAAGTGATCTACGCATTCCTGAGATTTCTGGATTAGAAGATATTCTGAACCTTGGTTATGATGACATGTTAACTTTTCATAGCGGCTATGGAGTTATTAATTATTAATGTGCCTTCTCTTTTTTTTCTAATTTGAGAAACAAAAATTTATTAAAAAGATAATGAGACAGTGGAATGGTTTCCTCACAAGGAAAATACATGGAAGAGAGAAAAAGACTACAGGGTTATATAAGTAAACTGAAAAAATGGCTAAGTTGACATGTCCCCCCAAAAAATCCCTTTTAGATTTGATATACCTCATCATTCTAATTTTAGCTATGTTTGGAAGTTCCATTACAATTTACAATGAACTGTGTAACCTTGTAACTGTGCTAACATCGAAAGGATTTGGAAAAAAAAAAAAAAAAAGGAGGGGGGAGCGGAGCAGGGTTTGTTGTCCTCTTCATATCTACCTTTCTGCATAACTGGAAAGTATTGACTGTTGAATCCTGGACCCTGACCACTGGACGCATGGCGCTGAGGATATGTTCTGAAATGGGCTAATTTGTTCTAGGGATGCTGACCGCCATATCATGCCTCTCTATCTCTCTCTCTCTCTCTATTCTCTTTTTTGTCCTCTTTGTTTTATTATTATATTAATTAATTTATTTGTATTTTATCTTATTCAATTCTATTTCTTATAAATAAGTTAATGTATTTTTGTTCCCCTGCTACTTATGAGCAAAGGAAGGAATTACCTTTTTATTTATTTTATCTATTTCTTCCTCTGCTTGTTTCTTTTGTTTGCATTATGCTTATCGATCTTAAAATCACATTTACACAGTTGAACTGGTTATGAAGACTGTTGAACAACAGGTGCTTAAAGAACTGATTCTTTATCTGTGGGAATTCCAGGAAAGCCTCTTATAGTTGGTGCCAAATTAAGATATAGAAATATATCTGTTTTCTCTTTTATAAAATACACCAGCTAGACTATTCAAATAGTTAGATGTCAAAAAAAAAGAATTTGGACTATTTGTTATATTGTGGGCCCTATAAATCTTAATTTAATTATAGAATTTTTTTTGTTGTGATTGGTGAAATTTATGAGACCATGTCTATATATGTATTTTTACTGATTTATGTGGATATTTTGGTGAATCAAAGTTGTTTATAATAGTGTGTATGTGTGTGCAGAATTATTGCATATGCTCTTAAGCCAGAACGAGTTATATTTTGCATTTTTTTTTTCCTAATGAAAGGACATGGCATGAAGCCTTGTTTTGCTATAAGTTGCTAACAAGTTTTAATCTGTACAGCCTCGCTTCGTATATGACTGATGAAGAAGTCCAACAGGGCATTTTGTATCCATCTATAGATTGGTAATATTTTCAGTCATTTCTTTCATTTACCCTCTGTTTTATTTTTGGAAAGTCTGAACAAAAAAAGTGCTTAAAAATTGTAGTCTTGATGTTTAAGTTCCTGAGTATACTTAATAGAACAAATGACACTGTATTTGTATTTTGTAGTAGGGATGGGTATACGTCATAACTACCTAATTGTGGGTATACGTCATAACTACCTAATTGCCGAACAAACCTGTCTTTGGTTAGTTGTTTTAGGTGCACTGTTCTAGGTTTGATCAATACTCAAGTGATATTTGGGTCGACAAAGACAATTCCTCACTGAAATTGGGTCTGATGCCTCACTATGTATATAATTTTATAAGACTATATATACTTATAGATGGTAGCATGTTATTTTCTTAAAATAAAAAATTCCTATTGTTCTCCATTGTAAGTTGAATGCAATTCTCTTCTCCATCTAAAATGGGCAGAATCAAGCACCTAAATCTGATGGGATGGATCTAGGTCCACTCATTTCATACTCCTGATTGGGTCTAATAAGAAACCCAAACTAATGTGGAGATAATAGGTCATAAGTCACAACCGATACTTTCTAGTTATTTTAGTAATTTGTTAACTAGATTTAAGGTTGGTAAAAGAAATAAGATTCATGTGTGCAAGGTATATATCCTCTTCTGAATTGATGCCATTGTGCATGATGCAGTATTCGACAAATTACTACAGAGGTTGGAGCTGCTGTTGTGCGAGCAGCCGTTGAAGAAGAACTGGCAGAAGGACTCGGTGATGTGGGGCCTAGAGAGCTCATGCACATGTCAAAAGTATGAATGGGTTTCTACTTATCCTCTTACGAGCAAAATACAGACCTTTTATTTATTTATTTATTTTTAATATTATTATTATTATTATTATTATTATTTTTTTTTGGGGGGGGGGGGGGGGATAAAGATCTGAAGGGATCCCCCCCCCCCCCCCAACCCAAGGTGC
>JAESVK010000834.1:72410-102442 GCA_017140935.1 Hamamelis virginiana | reverse complement strand
ATGGACATTTGATAGAAATAAATGGTAAAAATGGGGTGTCCACACATGCGCGCCCTAAGTGCATGCACAAGTGCCAATGTCTGGAAGAATATGTTATACCTGTAACTATACTCCAGTTCAAAAGGTTACCCCGTCGGGTACCCTTAACAAGTGCACCATGTACGACTTTCAAACTTCACCTCCAAGTTCAGTACATTCCGAACATCAATATGATTTTTCAGAAGCTAGAAAACAAGTCCCTGTGGGGACACAAGTGCTAGGAGCAATCATCCAACAAAACAAGTTGTTGTGAGGTGGTCAAAACAAGTTGTGCTCCAAGATCAAGGTTCCCTGTCTATATTGGAACCGAAACAAACAGTTTCTTTTCAAGAAGAGCCGTCCACTCCTTCTCATCCATGTCCTTCGGTTTGTCCTCCAAAGTGATTTCTAATTTCTGTTGAGTTAGAACATTCTAGACTTCGCATTGCCACATGCCGAAGTTGTTCATGCCGTCGAATTTCTCCACCTTTAACATGCTAGATGGAGACTATATTTCTTCGACCAGAACTGCTTGAGGACTCTCCTGAGGTCTGCCTAGAAGATTCTGCCATTATTTCCCAACACAGTCAATATCCGACGCCTGAAAATGCACGGTACTCAGCAATTTGGGTGCTCTCAAAGGCTATACTCCCACTTTGAGTCTGAATATGAGCAAACAGAGTGCACAGTTGTGTTCGGAACGGTCGAATCATCTAGAAAGGAGTGCAAACGGATCAACACTGGATGAAAATCAGCAAACAAGCCGGAAAAACTGCAAAAACCGAGCCAAAACAAGCTACCGCATATGGTCAATGCGTAGACAACAAACGAGATTGAATTTGACAAATCTAATTGCAAGGATGAATCCGGAACGGCGAAAAAAAAAAACCAGGTTAGGGAAAAAAAAATTTCAAGTCAAAGTCAACGAGTTGACTGGTCAACGGTCAATCGGGTCAAGTCGGCCTCGGGCCAAGTCAAAGCATGTCTGGCGCTGTTAATAGGTCAGCGGGTGCTTATGCAAGCATAACATCAGCGTGATGCAAGCGTTGACATGGCATGGGTTTGCGGAGTGGGTTGTGGCCTGGGCCGGGCTGATGGGTGGTGGGCCTGGCTATCGGGCGACAGGGATGACCAGAGCGTGTCACCAGCGCGTGGGAGTTGACTTCTAGAGAGAAAAACTTTGACCGGCTATTCTGGGAGCGTCTGAACTCCAATTGCTACGATTCTAGCGGGGTTGGAATCGTATCAACGAGTACTTTCTCCCTGTGTGCTCAAAATTGATTTTTAACCACTTTCATTTCTGGGCAAAAATCCAAGAATCACCTCTGTCGGCTCTGATACCAATTGTTGTGCCCTAGGAGCACAAAAGTGAACACCAAATGCACACAGAGACAAGAGACAATATTTTACGTGGTTCAGCAATCGCCTACGTCCACAAGCAACCAATTTCAATATGAGAGAGAGCAAACAAATACAATGGAGAAGCTATCAAGCTTTTCTCTACAATTCTCTCAACTCACTCAAGTGCCAAGCATCGAACTACTGCAAACAGCTCCTCAAGTTGCTGCCTATCGGCTGGTGTTGCTACCAAGGGCAGCTACATCTTTGCTGCTGCTGCTACTGCACTGCAAATAATCCTCTGTCCCAAGCTCTCTATTTATAGCTGGATAAGGAAATCAAAGTCAGCAACAAGCCCACCGGCAAGCCACCAACAATTAGCCACCCTACCCAGGTAGCTCTCCAGATTTTCAACTGGCTGTTGGTGGCTCAATCTTTGACTTTGGTGGATTGCCGATTGCCTAATCTGAGCCAAATCTTCACACCCTGCAACAAAGAGGTACTTCTTGGCCCTTCCATCATTCTCAAGTGTTTCCACAGTTACCATCGTAGTCTTTAACAACTCAATATAACAGAAACTTTTTTTTTTCAAAAAATAGAAACCTACCTATATAATCCTTAGTATTAATAAATGGATTTCCATACATATCATTCATTAATATTAACAAATGAGAATTCAAAACCCCTCATGTGAAAGTGCCAATACATGCCACTGGACCAATAAATGATTAGCGACTCATTTTTAATTTTAGTCACACATATAAAAGGAAAAATGTAAATGTTTTTCCAGGTATGCAGTTGTTACAGGAGCAAATAGAGGGCTTGGCTTTGGAATATGTAGGTAGTTAGCTTCTAATGGGGTCATGGTGGTGTTAGGAGCTAGAGATGAGAAGAGGGGTCTTGAAGCTGTTGAAGAACTCAGAGTCTGGTCTCTCTGATCATGTGATTTTTCATCAGCTTGATGTAGTGGACCCTGCTAGTATTGCTTCCCTTGAAGATTTCATCAAAACCCACTTTGGCAAGCTTGATATCTTGGTACGATTGAAACCCCTTTTTTTTTTTTTTTTTTTAATTTTCTCTATCTCTTGATGCCAGTTCATCTTGTATCATTACATGTGTGTATGTGAGGCAATTTTATTTATGAATGCTGATTGAGAAATTCTAAACATACCCAATTACTCATCTGTTCCTTTGAATTTTTTTTTTTAAATTTTTATTGTAAAGTAGGAAATGTTGAATTTTTTTTTAAAGCATTCAAGAGGTCAAAAGTGCTTAAGGTGGCATGTTTCATTCTTATGGTTATTTGATAAGACACTTTAACTGTGCAACTATCTCCCAGAAAATGAATTTTTTTTTGTTACTTCATCAGCCAATCAAGAAGGTGTTGGCAAAATCATTCATCAAAATACAAACTTCATCCATAGCATATGCAATAAAACTATTAAATAAAACATACCTTCTTGACTAGATGAAGTTCCTTCCATAAATACCACATTTTAAAGCTCCTTTGCTTTTAATTATGGCTGTAAATCTGCAAAAGTGTAGAGAGAGAGACTTCTATTCTCTTACCCTTCAAAACCCTCTTCATCCGAAAATTGTTCTAGAGAACTTGATAAGAGAAAGAACCAACGCTTAAGGGGAAAGCTGTGCTCTGTTTTTCAGGGTGAGAATAGAGCTGCTCACTCAATGGATTGGGTCTAATCCATCCCCTTATGGGCCAAATAAACCCAATCTCATAATAAGCCCAAATGACATATGCATGTCCAGTCCAAATAGAAAATAAACCCAACAGAAGGAACATTAGTTTACTTGATTAGCAAGTTCCTTTGAAACATGTACTGTGTGACTTTATCATGTTTGTAAATTGTATTTTATTCTTTTCCATATCTAGTTTTCGTCCTCACATCAAATTTGACCTCTATTTGGATCCCAGAAACAGCAAGTGAAATGAAAGAAAAATGGTAAAAATTTTCTTAAGAAAATATACCATTTTTAAGCAATTTGAAGCATTTTTCTTTTTTTTCCCTCCTACTTTCCGAATCCAAATGGAACGTTAAAGTAGCCAATAAGAACAGTATCTGGGAATTAGGGGGTTTGGTATCACATCCCTCCGGCTTTCTACCAATGGGGGTTTGTCAGGACATTGGCCCATCCAAATACATGGTCTTTTTTTTCAGTTTGTGTCATGTTTGTCCCTGCACTTAATAATTTACAAATCATGTCTGTCCTTTCATTTAATTTGCAGTTTTTACTCTCTCTTTCCTCTTTCTATATATGCTGTTTTATTCTATTTTCCATGCTGCCATTAACTTCTAAATCTCATTTCCACTCAACCCACACCATGGAATTAGATAGGTCTTATTTTCAGGCCATTCAATTGGTAAAATGGAGACAGGATTTGGGTATGTGGAGATGAATTTCATTAATGTCTAGGTAGATCAACTTAAAGCAATGAAGTAAATTACAATTATTGTTTTATTTTCCTATCCACTCGTAATTCTTGAAGAATTTGAAGTGAACCAGGTGGTTTGTTATCGAGGTGTTGAGAGCCTTCAAATTCCTTAAGGATCTAATGACTTGTCTTTTGCAAATTGAATAATGGAATGTGTTGGAACTCTGATCAGGTGAACAATGCTGGGATTACTGGAACTATAATAGATGTCGATGCTGTAAGAGCTGCAATCAATGATGGTGGGGTAAGTATTTTTATTTCATTTGCTTCTTTGCTGCAAACCTAAGGTCTTAGCTGGATGTCCTTCAAGAAATAGCTATGTCTAATGGCCATAGAGTGTATAATGCAATTTTCTTTGAGATTTTGATTGGAGTTTACCTGGCAATATGCTTGGTAGGCTTCTTGCACTTTCCATTACCTAGTGTTGGTCCCATCAAAGTGGGATATGGAGAGGGGTGAGTTGGATACAGTCCTAACCTCCAATATGCATGCAATGGCCACTCTTAAGACTCAAATCTTTGCATTCGCAGGTGCTTGATAGCTCGAGAGTTTTACCATTTTTTTAGACAATGGCCCCTTAAGTTTATCAGTGCCAAGTAATTAAAAATTAGTTATTGGTTGGCTAGCCTTTTAGAAGTACTTTTCTTAATTTTAATACTTCTTTCCTATACTTAGATGTTAACGATAGTGTGCCTAGCTACTATTGTGTACATGACTTTTGTTAGCTGTGGGTCAAAAAGGATTTTTATTTATTTATTTATTATTTAATGTTTAGTGTTTTTGGCACCTGCTTGGGTGTAGGAGAAGGATGGGGCAATTGCCTGCATATACTAGATGCACATTTTCCTGTTAGTTTTGAATCTGAAAGTAGCAGGTAATGACTATTGAGAGAATTGAGTTTCTTTTTATTAATGCAGACAGCGAAAGTCATCTGGAAGAATATGACTCAAACATACGAGGTGGAAGAAGAGTGCCTAAAAACAAACTACTATGGCGGAAAAAGAATGATTGAAGCCCTCATTCCTCTTCTCCAGTTGTCCGATAGACCAAGGGTTGTTAACGTTTCCTCGTCCATAGGGAGGTTAAAGGTACAAAACTACTAACCTACTCCAGAAAGAAATAAAGTTTAAATTCAGCCAAATTTGATAGTAGTTTCTGATTTGGCTTGAATTCAGCTGAGTGAATTGAAAGCAAACAACTTGAATTGAAATCAGGTTAAATTTGTCGTGTACAAACAGAATTCTATTTCAATTCCACTCAAAAGTTGACTACATTGAGACAAACCAGCCAAGTTTTGGGCGAACTTAGAACAATGATGGAGAACTCATGTACATTACATTTCACCTTAGCTTAGTTTGTCTCAATGGAAAATAGTGTCAGGTAAGGGAATGATTGATGCTGCCAGCTATCAATCGTTTTCTCCCAAATAGACTGCAGATATCATTATGGTGGTAATAACTTTTAAATTAATATTATTGAAGAAATGCCTAATGTAAGATGAACATTGTGTACATAGCCTGCCTGTATTTCCAAAGAAGCAATGCTAGCTATTCTTCCCAATGCGTTTCCCAACTTTTTCTTTCATCTGATCTGGCATAGCGGCTTCACCATATTAGCAGGCCAGTTGACGTGATAGTTGACATGGAGTTGCTGCATCATCTATCATGTAAAATGGGAAAAAATGTTGGGGAAAAGCATTGGGAAGAGGTAGCATTTTCCTTTCGAGAGAATTACTCCTCATCAGATTTAGCTTAGTCCTTTTCCTTTGTTAGTAATCCTCTGTTTGGATCTCAGAAAAGTTGAGAGAAAGAAAAGGGAAAGTTTAAAATTTCTTTTAAAATGAAATCGTTTCCTATACAATGTTCACCATTTTCCTTTCCTTTCTCTTCCTCTTTCTGAGATGCAAACATAGCATAAAGGTATTTTATGAACCATTCCTAATACTACTTTCTTGTAAATAAGGAGTTCTTGTTATCAAACAAAATTGAGGATTATATCTTGCAAAATGGTTGAAATTAGTGTTTTCTTGTCATTTCATTTCAGAATATACCGAGTGAATGGGCTAGAGGAGTGTTAAGTGATGTCGAAAACCTTACAGAAGAGAAACTCGATGAGCTATTGAATGTGTTTTTGAAAGATTTCAAGGATGGTTTGCTAGAATCCAAAGGATGGCCTACTTTTCTATCTGCCTACAGAGTCTTGAAGGCAGCCATAATTGCCTACACAAGGATTCTAGCCAAGAAGTACCCGACCTTTTGCATCAATGTTGTCTGCCCTGACTATGTCAAAACAGATATGCACTTCAATTTTGGCATCTTAACCGCAGAAGAAGGTGCAGAAAATCCTGTTAGGTTGGCACTGCTGCCCGATGGCGGCCCCTCTGGCCTCTTCTTTGATCAGAAGGAAGTGTCACCTTTTGAGTGAACACACCCACCAAAAGAAGAAAAAAAAAATCCATTGCTATGCATGAAGTTAGAATGACATAGCTTGTGACTTCTTTGTAATTTCCCTCATATATACTTTATGTACGTATAAATCTCTAGGTAGTTAAGATTGTTTCAAAAACTTGATCCACAGATGTATTAAAAATAAATGGCTTGTGAACATTATGTGATCTATGTGATTGTTTTCATCAATCCTAATGAAACCTTTTGGTTTCTGTTCTCATAGTATTTCAATTTTTGAAATACTTTCCTGGGGACAATTTTCAAAATACATGTCCTGGCTTTTGATAGACTGAAATGAGATTTGCTGTAATTGCTTTTGCTTTGCTTGCTTAGCAGCTCATGATCCCCCCCTAATTGCTTGTCTAGCATACAAACAAGCATGGAGAAACCTTTTCGTTCTCAGGAAAGAGTGAAGGAGAAGACAGGAAGACATTGAAAAATGCCTAGGAAAATAAGTTGATTTTAAGTATTCTTCTTTCCTTTTTCTCACTCTCTCAAAAATTAAAAGAAAACATAGTTCCACATTGATATGGTTTTAGAAATTTTTACTGGCTTCAATAGAAAAATTATTCGGGCATACTTGGTTGTCCAAATAGATCCATTGTAATTTATATGTTATTGAAGGTCATCAGCATCATTAGCATTATAGGATTAATTTTTGAAAATTTGTAAAAGCATCTGTTTTTAGTTTTTTAACTCTCATTTGTCATGATGGTTGTCACTTTCTTGAGTTTTTTCATTCAAACAAATAAATTTATTTACAAAGTTTATATGCAAGATACAAAAAAATAATTCAATTCACATGAAATAATCAATGCATATTTATGCCAGGCACACCAAATAATCACCTGTATGTTTATCTAGATTTTTAAATTTATTATTAAAAAAAAAAAAAACTTAAATTGTCAGTTAAAAAAATAAAATAAAATAATTATATATTTTTTTCAATATTGACCAACCATTCTGAAATTACAGCAAAATTTTATAAATTAAATTGGCATCTTTTTAATGAAAAATATTAATTATGTAGAAATTTTAAAAAGCATGATTCTGATTTCTGACCGCAGGAAAAATAAATAAATAAACAGAAGGGAAAGAAAAAGCTGTGGCTGGCCTTGTACCAATTGGGTCCATCAAGTCAAGTCTGTCTTAAGATTCCTCTGTGAAGAAAATTCTGAAAACCCATTTCATTTTGGCCTTCTCTCACGTTATTCCAATCTCATCAAATATGGCTGAGACAATCACAAACCCTGCATCAAAGAGGTATTTCTTGGCTCTTCTATCATTCCCAAGTGTTCCTACACTTCCCATTATATATACTCTGTAACAACTTTATATAATAGACCCCTTTTTTTGTAATATATATATATTCAGGTATGCAGTTGTTACAGGAGGAAATAAGGGGATTGGATGGGAAATATGTAGGCAGTTAGCTTCTAATGGGGTCATGGTGGTGTTGACAGCTAGAGATGAGAAGAGGGGTCTTGAAGCTGTTGAAAAACTCAAAGAGTCTGGTCTTTCTGATAATGTGGTTTTTCATCAGCTTGATGTGGCCGATTCTGCTAGTATTGCTTACCTTGCAGCTTTCATCAAAACCCAGTTTGGGAAGCTTGATATCTTGGTATGATTGAAACCCAGTTTCTCGAAATTCTCTCTTATCTCTTGATGCCAGTTCATATATATATATACCCATTTGTTCCATTGAAATTTTTTGTTTTTTTTATTTTGTTTTGTTTTTTATTTTATTTTGTAAATGAGGAAATGTTGGGAAAAAAATGGTAAAGCATTCAAGAGGTCAAAACTGAAAAGTGCTTATTTCATTCTTATGGTAATTTGATAAGACACTTTAACGGTACAACTACCCCCAGAAATGAATTTTCTTTTATTATTTTATCAGCCAAGCAAGAAAGAATATCAATATATTTTATTAGCAAATTCCTTTGAAACATGTACTGTGTCACCGTGTGACTTTTATTATGTTTATCTTATATCCTCTCCCATATCTAGTTTCGCTCCTCCCATTAACTTTAGCCTCTGTTTGGATCTTGGAAATAGCAAGGGAAAGGAAAGGAAAATGGTAAAAAATGCTTAAGAAAATAAACCATTTTAAGCAATTTGAAGAATTTTCCTTTCCCTCCTACTTTCCGGAATCCTAATGAAGCATTGAAGTACCCAAGAAGAACAGTATCTGGGAATTGGAAGGGTTTGGTAATTGGTGTCATTCCTTGGGCTTCCTAGCAATGGGGGTTTATTGACATCACCCCATCCAAATACAGGGTGAATTTTTCAGATTGTGCCATCTTTGTCCCTGCACTTAATAATTTACAAATCACATCAATCCTTTCGTCTTATTTGCAGTTTTGATTCTCTTTTTCCTCCTTCTATGCCATGATATTCTATTTTCCACTATATCATCAACTTCTAAATCTCATTTCCACTCAACAGACACCAAGAAATTAGATAGGTCTTATTTCTTGTTCATTGAATTGGTAAGATAGAAAAGGAATGTAGCTATATGAAGTTCTGGTTTTTCAAGATGGCTTTGTTAATGAGTTCCATTATTGTCTTGGTTGATCAACTTAAAGCAATGAAGTAAATTACAATTATAATTTTATTTTCCTGTTCCACTTGTAATTCATGAAAAAATTGAAGTGAACCTAGCAGTTAGTTATTGAAGGATAGAGGGCCTTCAAATTTCTTAAGGATCAATGACTCATCTTTTGCAAATTGATAAGTGGTTATGTTGGAACTTCGTGCAGGTGAACAATGCAGGGATCAGTGGAGCTAAAGTAGATGCTGATGCTTTAAGAGCATCAGGAACCAGTGGTGATGGGGTGAGTATTTTTTATTTCACTTGTTTCTTTGCTGCAAACTTACGGTCTTGGCCAGATGCATCGTGAAGAAATATCTACTTCTAATGGTCATAGACTGTTAATGCAATATTCTTGAAGATTTTGATTGGTGTTTACCTTGCACTTTTATTGGTATATAGGCTCCTTGCACTTTTCTTGACCATATGGTGGAATTATTACCAAGAAAAGTACAGAGTAGCCATAACTGCGCCCCGCCTTTCTCCCTTTTCTCTTTATTCGTTTGATGGACCAGAGACATATATGCAGGTCAAAAGGGAATAATATTTTTCAAAGTCATTCTTCCTCTTGGATTCTTCCAAACACTCCCTTAGTCAATCTTGCATATATCTGTGAAGCGAAGTCCCACATCGCTTAGGTATGAAAGTAATGTGTTGTATATAAGCATGAGTACACCTTCACCTCTTAAGCTAACTTTTGGGGTTGAGTTCTAACCAAGATTGTGTAACATGGTATCAAAGTCGGCATATCGAGAGATGGGTAGGGTGCGTATCCGTGGCCTGCGCATGAGGGAGGGTGTGAAGCGAAGTCCTACGTCGCCTAGGTATGAAAGTAATGTGTTGTGTAAGTGGGGGAAGAGGCTAAAGCTACCACAGATCCAATTCCAGCTCCCTTACCGGATAAGAATCAGCTATTGTCCCATTTTTGTCACCGCTAGCACCAATTCTAGCATCTGACCTAGTCTTCAAATCGTTGGCCTTTAACCAGCAGCAAAAGTAGTTTCAACCCCAGCTAGACCATTGATGAGATAGATGAGTTGGTTAAGCTGATGTTGATTATCTCGACCTTGGACCAGCACCCTCAAGTGTTGGTCTTTCATTCCTTCCTCCCGAGTGGAGGAAAAAGTGATGGAGCAAGCAAAGACAAACCTCATTGTGAGCATGCTGCACGTGAGGGAGGGTGTGAAGCGAAGTTGGACTTTGCCTAAGTATGAAGGTAATGTACTATATATAAGCTTGAGGGCACCCTCACCTCTTACGCTAGCTTTTGGGGTTGAGTTCTACCCAAGACAATATCTTAATCTAAAGTTTATCGAAGTCGAGGAATGAAAAATAGGTGCTGGGTTATAGCATTTTGGAAGTACTTTTCTTTCTTTTAACAACTATATTTAGATGTTGTCAAGACATTTGACGATATGAACCGATGGCGTGCCTTCATTAGATGCAGGACAGAAGGGATTTTTTTTTTCCTGTTGGATTGTAGGGGGAAGGGGGGATTGTGTTAAGGCCAGCATATGCTAGATGTACATTTTCCCTTCCATTTTGAAGGTAATAACTGTTAAGAAAATTGAATTTCTTTTCATTAATGCAGTCAGGGGGAGCTCAAGTCAATTGGAATAACATAATGACTCAAACTTATGAGGCAGCAGAAGAGGGCCTGAAGACAAACTACTATGGCGCAAAAAGAATGATTGAAGCACTCATTCCTCTTCTCCAGTTGTCCGATAGACCAAGGATTGTTAACGTTTCCTCATCCATGGGGAAGTTAAAGGTACAAAACTACTGAACACCTCCTTCAAAGGCAAAGTTAAAATTCAATCAAATTTGATAGAATTAGTTGATTTGGCTTGAAATTCTGCTGAGTGAATTGAAAGCAAATGACTTGATTCGAACCCTGGTTAAATCAGTTATGTACAAACTGAATTCTATGTCAATTCCACTCAATAGTCGACTTGGTTGAGTCAAACCAGCCAAGTTTTGGGTGAACTTGGAACAATGATGGAGAGCTCATGTACATTACATTTTTCTTTAGCTTAGTTTGTCTTAATGGAAAATAGTGTCAGGTAGCGGAATCATTGATGCTGTCTTCTATGAGGGAGTCATTTTCTTCCCAATAGATGGAGGACATCATTATAATGGTAATGCTTATAAATTAATAGTATTGAAATAATGCTTAGTATAAGATGAACATCGTGTACATAGCCTGCCTGTATTAGAGGAGCAATGCTATTCTTCCCAACCTTTTTTCCATCTGATGTGGCAGAGTGGCATCATCACATTAGCAGGCCAGTTGAAATGACAGCTAAATAGAGTTTCCACATCAGCTGCCACGTCAGATGAGGAAATTTTTTTGGGAAAAGCATTGGGAAGAGGTAGCATTTTTCTTTTGCAGAGAGTGACTTCCCATAAAATCAAGGTTGGTCCTTTTCCTTTGTTAGTAAGTCTCTGTTTGAATCTCGGAAAAGTTGAGAGAAAGGAAAGGGAAAGTTTTAAAATGCTCTGAAAATGATATCATTTTTAATACAATTTCACCATTTCCCTTTCCTTTCCCTTCCTCTATCTTAGATCCAAACATATCATAAAGGGAATTTATGAACCATTTCAAATACTACTTTCTTGCGGATACAGATCAAGTTCATGTTTTCAAACTAAATTGAGAATTATATCTCAAGGAATGGTTGAACTTACTGTTTTCTTGTCATTTTGTTTCAGAATATACCAAGTGAATGGGCTAGAGGAGTGTTAAGTGATGCTGAAAACCTTACGGAAGAGAGAATCGATGAGCTATTGAATGTGTATTTGAAAGATTTCAAGGAGGGTTCGCTAGAATCAAATGGCTGGCCCACTTTTCTGTCTGCCTACACAGTCTCAAAGGTAGCCATGAATGCCTACACAAGGATTCTAGCCAAGAATTACCCGATGTTTTGCATCAACTGCGTCTGCCCTGGCTTTGTCAAAACAGATATGAATTTCAATACTGGCATCTTAACGACCGAAGAAGGTGCAGAAAGTCCTGTGAGGTTGGCACTGCTGCCCGATGGCGGCCCCTCTGGCCTCTTCTTTGTTCGGAAGGACGTGTCACCTTTCTAAATGAAAAAAAAAAAAAAAATGTCTCCATTACTTCCTATAAAGTTAGAATTACATAACTTGTGACTTTCTATGCAATTTCCCTCATATATGCTTTATGTAGGTTAAAATCTCAAGGTAGTTAAGATGTTCAAAAACTCCAATGCATTACCATTTCATGCCATATATGTGATTTGTGGAATTCAATCCTAATAATGTCCAAATTTTGGGGCAATTTGTGAACAACATGAGCTTTCTTGTTACAGTATTCACTCTCATTTTGCTGCATCAACTTAGTTCTCTCTTGCATTATTTGTTTGGCTGCTTCTTTAGTGTATGTGTATCAAAAAACTGATTCTCATATTTGTTAAAAAAGAGAAAACAAGGAGAAAACACTTTCACCACAATGTTCTCATAAACTGTTTTCTGAAAATTATAAAATAAAATTTGAAAGTCAGTTTATCTTTACAGAACCTCAAAATGATGTTCATGAATTTTGTTTTCCTTTTTCTGTTCAACAAAAATAAAACTACTGTGATGAACTGTTTTCAAAATTTCTTATTGTTTTTTAAAATACATTTTTGGCAACAATTTTCAAAATACATGACCCCATCTCTTGAAAGAAACAATCAGAAACGTTTATAGATAGCATGAAAATAGATTGCAGAGGAGATGAGAGATTGCAGAGGAGATGAGTCCAGGACTCCAGGGGGCAAATGGACAGTATCCCACAATGAATGAATTATAGAAAGTCAGGGTTATGAGAAGTTTCCTACAAAATACAAACAAAAGTGTACTGAAAAGTGATTGCTGGATCAAATCTCTACCTCTCTTTCCTTCCCCTTGTGCTTGGTCCTACCACCTTTGACTGGTTTCTTAATTTTTATTTCCTCCCTTTCCCTTTCATTTTAATTCTTTTTAAACATTTTTCTTTTCACTTAATATTTTTTTCTTGTATCACTGGACTAGCCTAGTGGTGAGGGCGTAAGGGAGAAAGAATTAGGATTAGGCTAAGTCAAGGGATCAAATCCCCTCTGATATAACAAAAATAAATAAAATAAATTCCTTGTATCATGTGTTATTTGTTTTTGTACTAAACTTTGGATAAGAGTTGAGTTCCGTCAAGTAGATATCCATTCAAATTTAGTTTTATAAATTAACGAACTTAAAAATAAAACTAAAATTTAAACTTGACTAACGAACGAGTTCAAGACTTTTATTGAATCGATTTCGAGTAATTTCACTAATTTGATTATCTATAATTTACCCAACTCTTAGAGCCAAGTAGTACCTTACTTGAACTTTGGCTAGCTTTGGCTAGCTTATCTTACAAGTGAGTCAAACAACGAGCTCAAGAGCTCAGGTTAGGGTGTACGGTTAAACTGCTTACACAAACGGCGTCGTTTACACTAATCGCCTTATTTAGTTATTTGATGGTGGTTCGCTTCCTTTGGCCTTCCCTTCCCTTCCCTTCCACGTCCTCGAACCAATCATTGATCTCTTCCTACTGACAATTTGACGCTTTACAACCGTCCAAACTAACACGTGGACGGCTTTGATCCACTCAGTATCATAACTATGTACCAACTTTTTTACAGTATCAGAAGCACCACAGAGAATTATTTTTTCAACCAATTACGTAGTAGAGAATTTGTCATCACCTTTGTGCACAAATCGATAGATCTAAAATTCTCATTCTCAAGCTGCCCCCAACAATTTATATAATCCCCCGGAACTCCCCCTTCCTCCTCCACGGCAGATCGGCATTTGAATTTCGTTTCAGAGGAGATCAAGGAGTTGAAACTCTCCCATTTCATAAGCAATTTCTCTAGGTAATATATTTGTATGTATGTATATGTTTTTGGTGTTGACTACTTCTATCTGCAATTAGTTTTGAACTGGATGGAAGCATTTCCTATGTTGCATTTTGTGTTTATCCTCGTGATTTGGATTTGCAGTAGCTTGACGTTGCGTTCGGTTGCTGAGAAAATGTTAGGAAAAAAAAAAAAAAATCGATTTTTTTAATTTTATTTTTTTTTTTTTTTTTTTTTTTGACTTGTGAGAAATTAAAACTCTACTCAACTTAGCCTAATGCAAGCATTTCGGCTTAGCTTAAGAGAGTTTATTGTTTCAGGAACGGCATAAGAAGATAAGTTTCAGAATTTTCTTTTATTTTCTTTTCGTCTCGTCAAAAGTTTCTTGGCGACAAATATAAGTTCCGTTTTCTTCTTCTTCTTACACTTTTTTCTGTTCTTCAGACTTCATTCCTTATATTTCGACCTCAATTGAACATAGGTAGATAAACCGAGTCAAATCACTTGGATTATTGTTTATTGTGATGGAGTTCAATGCGTACATATGAGCACACTAATGCGTCGTTTGGTTAGAATTTTATGAAGTATTTTTCTTGCTTTCGGAAGCTAAAATTGCTTAGATTGCTCACAGAAGAAAGTACATCGAAAAGGCTAACCAGCTAACCAGACAATGTTTAATCTAATTGATTTTGAACTTGAGGATGGGGTTAGTCGGATCTTGGAATTTTAATTGACACGGTATGTGTTCTTCCTTTCTTTGTTTGAGTTGACTCAGTGAGTTAATCAAACACTCCGGCAAGTCGTTGATTGACTTCATACTTCCCTTTTCCTGGTTTGAAAATGGAAAGTGTTTTAGGTACTACTGACTTAGTTTAATCTTCATTCAATTCTGTAACGGAACCTAAACAATTTTGTTGATTTGGTGGCAGAAACATTTAAGTCACTAAAATGGCTGTGAGGAAGCCTGGTTTAATTGCTTTGTTCGACGTTGATGGGACTCTTACAGCTCCAAGAAAGGTAGCATTTTTATTCTATTGTTCTCTTAGTCCCCTTTGATAGTTATGGATCAATTTTTTTTTCGTATGATGGGATCTTGTAATGTCGAATAATTGGCGAAAGTTTACAGATATTGCATTTTTTTTTTTTTTTGGTCTGACTATTTGTTATGGACTCATACATGGCGATGAACCACAGCTTCTGCTTTCCATTCTTTTTGTTGATTAAATGTTTGATTAATAGAAAGTTTTTGGTTGTACAATCGGAGAGTACTCATTGTTACTGTATATATTCACTCTCTAGAATGTCAGTTTCTGGAATGTGGCCAAGTACGTGGAACAGAAATTGTGAAACCAATGAGAGATGGTCAAACAACCAATCTTTTAAGGATTCAATTGGTTATGGTTTTCTAGAACTTGCTATGGTTGTTTGTATGTTGAATCTCCTAGGTTATTTGGATAGATATTGAGAAATTGATTTGGTGACATTATCCCTTATTCAATGTTTCCCACTCCAATGCCAGGTGGTTACTCCAAAGATGTTAGAGTTCATGGGAAAACTTCGGAAGGTACTTGATTGATGATTTTCTTCATTGCTAAATAGCCGCGAATAGTAATTTTCACAAGGGCTCCTTTCATTTGTGGTTGGTATTTTCCATTTAGGCATAATATAATTTACAATGCTTCCTTTGTATGTGATAGCAGCTTTTTTGACTTCAGGTTGTTACAGTGGGTGTTGTTGGAGGATCTGACCTTGTTAAGATATCAGAACAGCTTGGGAAGACAGGTATGCTTCAATCAGCCCTTCGATATTTTTCTTGTGAGAAAAATTACTGAAAAGGAGCTGACATATAAGTCTTTCTATTGATAATCTGTCTGCAGAATCATGTTAGATCAGTTCTAATAACTTTATCAGATTAATGAGCTGTGTATATTCCTTTGTAGAAGATAGAAAATTTAAGTTATATACATGAAAAGGAAGATATTGAATGATCTTAGTGATCTTCTATGCTCAATTTCTTTTACTCTCTAGCATTCTATAAGTCAAAGGCTTAAAGCATGAAACAATATAGGGCACTGAATACTCAAATCTTATGTAAGAAAACAGTGTCGAACTTTCTAAATCTGGTCTCATTTAGTTTCTTTAACACTGTAACATAGAAATCGTTGGCACCGTAAGAAGCATCTCAACTCTTTGCAATCGTTTATGTCAATTTAGTTTTATTGTATGAACTGTCAGATTCTGCCTGCCATGGGCTATACTGTTGTCTTCACTATAGACCTCAATATACTTGAATGCTGGTAAACTTCAGTGCACCTTTTTCAATTTCTTTCTTCTTCTACCCCTCCCCCCTTTTTCTACATATTTAAATCCCATTATTAATAGTTCTTAAAAAATAAATAAATAAATAAAATTGTGGCTGATGCCTGCCTGCCTACTTCTCTGTCTTTAAAATCTATATATGTGAACCACATCTTGTCTGTGCAGTTATTGACGACTATGATTTCGTATTTTCTGAGAATGGTCTTGTGGCTCATAAAGAGGGGAAGCTCATTGGCACCCAGGTATTTTTAATACTTAAACTCAGAACCTTATTAGTCAAGTGTTACAATTAAAGATGGTACTTTCATTTATGTTTCCACACCTTCCTAGTGGGATTACTAATGTCTTAGAAATTTAGGTATAATTGAAGAACTTATGAAATGAAGCATTCAAATGGCTTTTCCATGCTGGTGCCTTAAGCATCAAATGCCATAAAGGAGTCCTTGATATAGTAAAATCTTTAGGGTACTGTGGACCCAATGTAGGACAAACAAGAACAACAGGAGATATTGTATTGTTTTATAGTATGTGTGGAAGGAGAGCTCTAGAAGATACAAACCTTATCTTCAAGGTTAACTACATAAATTTTAGGTAAAGACCAAAACAATAGGATTCCTAATGAAGATGTTTTGAGGGTCTTACTAGCATTTTTAGTCATTTCAAATTATAAGGGGCAAGACAGCTTGAGAATTTTGGTAAAATAATTGGATAATTTCTTCTGTTGGAAGTGTTTATTACACGAAACAAAAGTGTTCCATCAGGATCCACAGAAGAGTGTTCTTATTCATAGGTTTTAATTCTTACTTTGATTTGATGCGTACTCCTTTCATTGGCTGTGTATTTTCCTTTATGCAGAGCTTGAAGACATTTCTTGGAGAAGAAAAGCTCAAGGTAAGAATCTTCCCCTTTCCCTTTGTTGACTTAAATTACTTATCTGGAAGAAATATAAGGTATCATAATGTTAGGAGGAAAAAAAAAAAACTGATTAACGTCATGATTGGAAGCATCTATTTGATTTATGAATTGTTCTTCTGTATGGTGAAAAGAATAGTGGGATAGCAAGATATCATTCGGCATAGGATATTTCTTGGTGGCGCGTTTGAATACTATTTTGTTATGATAGATTGTGAATGACTGCAGGAATTTATTAATTTTACGCTTCATTATGTTGCGGACTTGGATATCCCAATAAAAAGGTTAGTGCAGTGCAAGCCTGGTTTGCCATTCTTCGATGAATTTTCAGTTTATTGAGTGCATTTCTTTGAAATTATGACTCCAGGGGAACATTTATAGAGTTCCGAAGTGGGATGCTCAATGTATCACCAATTGGACGAAACTGTAGTCAAGAGGAACGGGATGAGTTTGAAAGGTATGACAAGGTAAGAGACTTTGGTTACTTCAAGACAAGTGGCGAATTGTGTTTTTGTAATATAGGCTTTGGATTTGACTGATATGTATCCTGAAATAAAATACACAAATGAGGATTCAGGTTCACAACATACGCCCAAAAATGGTTTCTGTTCTTCGTGAAAAGTTTGCTCACCTTAACCTGACATTTTCCATCGGAGGGCAAATAAGCTTTGATGTGAGTCATTATGCAAACTTCTTTGTTTATGCTTTGATGATTCTTGAACTGGTAGAGTATATGGTAAATGGAAGGATTGCCATTGAGTTTATTTTCGGGATGATGCTTGTATCAGGTTTTCCCTCAAGGTTGGGACAAGACATACTGCTTGAGATACCTTGGTGATTTTCATGAAATCCACTTCTTTGGTGATAAAACTTACAAGGTAAGCCTTTAATTTTCATAGTTCACCTCTTTTGACCATTATCTCCATGCTTGGTGTTGTCCACCGATCACCTGCTCATTAACCTATTTTTGATGACTTCTTTCTTTTATTGTTTCTTTTATGAGCTTCTAAATTATTTTTCCCCTTCTTTCGACTTTACTTTGAGTTGTGGCCTTACCTCAAATGGATACTAGTGCATTTAGAATTTTAGTTATGAACTGGAAGGCTGTCATTCCTGGTCATATTATAGACTGAACTACCCCACAGTTCCTCTAATAATAGTATGGATATTGTTAGTTCTGTTATGAAATGAGTTACTACAAGTGTGCCAGTTGAATGTTCTGGTGGGATTGTGGGAAAAACCGCAAAGAGTGACTGCAAAGTTGGTAAGAAAGGAGGTTAAATGTAATGTTTGGACTGATGATGTGGTTTTTTTGTTTTTCTTACATTGGAGGGGATTCGACCTCTTGACCTAGCCTAATCCCAACCCTTTCCCCCTTGCACCCTCACCACTAGGCTAGCCCTAGTGGCTTAACTGATAATGCAGTTTTGGTACAATGGAATGAAATTAAGGTAAACTATTTGTCACTTATCCAATTGCTTGGATAAGAGCAGTGCATTATTATTAACTAAAGCGCTTGAGGTTCTATGCACACCTATATAGTTGTAAATGTTGAGGGTTGCAAGAGTTTTATGGATCCTGCACAACAGCGGTTTTTATTCTTCATAGTTTTCCTTTCTTATCTTGAATTTACATTTATATCCTCTAATTAAAAAATATATCTCGGAGTTGACCCAATTCAACTCAACAAAGCCTTAATCCCGAATACTTGGGGTTGACTAATATGTATAGTATACAGATATATTATATTTGATTTTGGTATTGTAAAATGGAGGCATTCACATTCTTTGAAACAAATTTGGCCTCAAAATTCGGGGTTGTTCCATAACCCTTCTTACCTTATAGATATGTTGTTGCCATCGCTCGTCCACCAACATTTAGCCTCTATATCCATGCTGTGATGTCTTTATACTTGCATTATATGGTAGTGCATCATATGATTCTTCTCTTTTTTAACTAATGCTCATTCATTATTGAGGCTAAAGAAGGGTTTGGGTATTTTGTTTGGGCAGGGAGGAAATGACCACGAGATTTATGAGTCGGAGCAAACTGTGGGTCATACAGGTCAGCTCTACATTTCAACTTATTTACAGGCATTCAAATTTTCCACAAATATGAAACATCCCATTTTGTAAGCGATAACATCTTGATGCACAAAATCACAAATCCATCATTTTGGATGCAGTCATTTCGAAAAAGAAAAAAAGGTAGAAGAAAAGAAAGTAAAGAATATATATGGTGTCATTTGTTGAACTTCTAAAAATGATCTTATGCGCAAAACAAAAAATTATTGTTTCAACCCTATGTAAAACAGGGTAAAAAAATGACTAATTTCAAATGCTTTGAATTCTCTAAATTGTAATGTGAGGATTTCGTTTCCATTAAAATGTCCAATGCCTTCTTGAAGAAGTTCTGCACCTTTTGCGCTTATTGTACTATAATGATGATTTCGTCTGTATGTTATAATGATGATTTCAACTGTATGTTTCTTTTCTCCAGTTACCAGCCCCGAGGATACGATGGAGCAATGTACAGCTCTATTCTTAGGCAAGCAAGATTAAGGCCCTTGAGCCTGTGGCAACTTTTGGGTTTTCAGTTATATGCCATTTGTAATTTACATTTATATCAAATAACTGGTAAGCAGATTCACCTGCTTCAGTGTGTAATCTTTATGAACAGTGAGAAAGAAAGAAACATTTACGGTGAAAAATGTCATACAAAACTGATAATTTGTATGCACAATTCATCATATTCTTAGTGGGATTATGTACTCATTCCATCACTTTTACTGCCTCATTTTACACATTTTTTTAATGAGGGTGGGAGTGAGACTTAAATGAGTCCCACATCTTGGGAGAGAGGGCGGAAGGGAAAATAGTGAAAGTTACAATATGTATACACAATTGCTCTTTTGAGTGCTCCAATCAAAGACAAGCGTGAAGTATTTATAATATTTATTCCATGCATATAGAAGACCCAAACCTCAAGTAATTTTTGAGGCCAAGTTTCAAATCCCAAACACAAGAGGAAAGATATTATTTAGGCTTCAAGGCCATCAGTAATGGGTGGATGGTGTCATTTCAGTTGAAGACGGTGAAAAAGGGGTGTTACTGAAGATTCATGAAACGCATTAAATTGAAGTCCTATAAATTGAGCTATGGTCCCTATAGTTCTGCAGCCGATTGACGCTCTATTTCAAGTAATCTTCTCCCTGGGTTTCCACCTCTATTTCTGGTAGTCCTTTCTTAAGTAATCCATCTTGATTCTCATATCAAATGTTACCCATCTTTAATATTTTGATATACGGTCAAACTTGAACTCACATCATAAAATCAAATTCATAATAATTACAACCAATCGCTTAGCCGAGACAATTGTATTAGAAGGCATATACCCAAAAAGAAAAATGAAAAATAAAAAATATTCTAACATGGGATATTCTAAGTCTACTATCGCTGAGGATTGGGTCCAGACTAATACCATTCCGATATCACACTTAAATCTCGTCTACCAGAATAGATATCAACCTCTCTACCACGAGACATCATCCTTAGCTTAGATATTAACATAGAGCATTCTAAAAATGTTAAAATGTTCGCGGTTTACAGGGACGGCAAAAAACGGATCTTAACTTGCACCGTATTTTGTAGGCACGGCTCAGAACGGCAAAAAACCCGCCGTTTTATGGATATGAGTTAAGAACGCAACTTTCTCGCGGGGGCACTTCATAACGCATTTTCAACTCTCTATTTAAACCTTGCCAAGGCAATTGCTGCTCCCTCCCTCTCTCTCTCTCTCTCTCTGCATTTGTATATTTAAATATAGTCGTCCATGGCTAGTGAGGTTGAACAAAACCCTAGATTCTTTGTAGCTGTTCATGTAGGCGCAGGATTTCACGCTCCTTCCAACGAGAAAGCCCTTAGGTCCGCTATGAAACGAGCTTGTCTCGCTGCTGCTTCAGTTCTTCGCAAGGTGTTTTTTTTTTCTTTATTTTAATTTGCTCTTTTCACTTTGCTCTTCGCTTGGTTTTCGAGAAAAATGAGGGGAGGAAAGAGAAAAAAGAAAAGTTCGTGTTGGATTTGAAATAGCATTTGTGTAATTGTGACATGATAAGATAGAATAATGCTTCGATGACGATAGTGATCGGATTTGCAAAAGTTTTGTTGAACCTAGTTACTTTATTGTACTGAGTTTGTGCATGAAATACAAGTCTTTAATACTTTCATTTTGTTTGATTTGATTTAGGGCTCCGGTGGATGTGTAGATGCTGTTTCAGCAGCCATTCAAGTGTTGGAGGTATGTCGCTTCCATTTTATGTGTATTTGTTTAATTAATCATAGATGCTATGTTGCTGGGTTCACCTTACCTTCAAGGAATTATCATTCGTAATGTATAAATTCATTAAAATTACTCACTTACAGAAGTGGAATTAATCTGTTGTAGTTTTGAAGATTTATGGAAATTATCTTTAATTATAGGTATTTATGGTTTGAACTTTGACTTTGGGTGAACACTAACTGATAAGGAAGTGAAATTACCATGTGTAATTTCATAGAAATTTGAGAAGGCTAAATTCCTGAAAGTAATCTCTATTCATTAGTAAAAATAGGACAAGGGAAGAAGAAGGCAAAACAAGAAAGCATTGGACCAGAAGAGTTGGTAGAATGAAAAAACAAAGTTTCCAAATTGTTTTCCTGATCTCCAATCTCAATAGGATGAAATGTTGTCAATGTAAGCATGTTTGTGAATATATGTTGGAACTAAATTATCTCCAAAGTTCTTTCCCTTCACTTGTAGCTTAATTTAAGAAATTTAGTCTTTTTTGCTGTGGTCCTTAACTGTATAATAAATGAAAATATTCACGTCATACTGAGATGAGGTATAAGTCATGACTGCCACTCCATGAATAGTTGTTGTCTTTGTTGAGATCCATTGTTTATAATACGTTTGATTCTTGGACCTTTTTGTAATTTAATAGTAACTTTTATTTGTTAAAAACCATATTGATTCTATATTTCAAAGTAATGAACATATCGAGCAGGCAGGGCGCTAAAGTCCGTTTCTACATGAGAAAGGCTTGACATCTACTAGATACCTTGTGTTGATTGGATAATCCTATACTGGTAGTGGTAGATTCATTCTACATCTCTAAATAGGGAGTATATCTACCTAGCTAAGCCTTGTGCTTGGTTTTTGGATGGATTAATCAAGCCAAATCCTATTATCATAAGCTGAAACGAATAACATGAAATCCTTTTCATTTTCTTTTATATCAAATGCTCATATTGGCCACATGGGTTACATGGAAATTAGCATAAAGGAATTAATACAGCATAGAAAAAAGAAATTTTGGGCTCAATTTTGACATGGGGTCAAATACTATCCTATCTTTTGACTAGAGGAGAGATGTTTGTACTATAAAATTTCCACTTTGTTTCTCTTCTTAATTTTGTATAAATTCTAGGAATTTCATTATTGAGCAAAGTTGTCTTTTTAAAGGATGATCCAAGCACAAACGCAGGCCGTGGCTCGAATTTGACAGAAGATGGTCATGTTGAATGTGATGCTAGTATAATGGATGGTGATTCTGGAGCATTTGGGGGTGTTGGTGCAGTGCCAGGTATGTCCAAAGCAGAACGTTACATATTTCGTTGTGGATTGCTTTTTAATTGAGTTCCCAATGAGAGCTTTTGTGATATGGACAATTATTTATTGTCTTGCATTTTCATTTTGTAAATTTCTTTTCTACAGTTTCCATGAAGTTACTGATTATTCATTCTTTAACTGTAGACCAGGTGTTCGAAACGCCATCCATGTTGCTACTTTACTGGCCAAGGAACAAATGATGGGATCTTCTTTACTGGGTCGAATACCTCCCATGTAGTTATTTTGTTCCTTGCTTTTTTTCAAACCTATAGGATAAGAATACCAGTTCTCTTGAGGAATTTCCTTTAGTAGTTTTCTTCTTCTATCCACCCTCCCCCACATGCACACAAAAAAAGCATCTCAACACAAATTTCTTTTTGTATTTCTTATGTACTGATAACGAATGTTTGGTGTGTATTTAAAGCTGTTTTTTGTGTTATTTACTCATGGAGCATCTTTTGTGTTGTCCAGCTTCTTGGTCGGTGAAGGTGCCCGCATATGGGCAAAGTCCAAGGGTATTGCTTTGCCAGCGACCAGAACAGAGGCTGATGAGGTTTCCATTATCCTGTAAATCATTATTCTTCTTCTTGAATATGATGGTTTAGAATTTGAAGGGTACAAGTCTTTTAGCCAGACATTCTTTTCATTATATTTTGAGATGGGTTAATCATACTTGTGCATATGTTTGGAAACAGTGGTTAGTGACAGAAAAGGCAAAAGCACGATGGCAAATATACAAAGAGATGCTTGCTGATGCCAAGGCTGAGACCAAAGTTTCTACGGTTGAACTTTCCCGTAGTCCTCAAGAGAATGCTGCGACACCAGGTATTTTATCACTGTTAGATGATATAGTGGATCAATCCCTTCCATTTCAAAACTGGTCAAATGTGCAGCATAGGTATCTATAATTCTACCATTCCCTGACTTGAAAACTGAACCCTCCATCAACCTTCCCAGCCTCTGACACGTTATAGTGAGCAATATACCTAAAACAAAAAACCGGAAAACAAAAAAATAAAAAAATAAAAAACAAAACAAAACAAAAATGAAAAAAGAAAAGAGCAAGATTGCTTTGGTGTGCACATAAGAACAAATTAGATTTAAAATTTACCATTGTTTGATGTTTTGACTCTGCCATCTGCCAATCACTTTTTATTATTGCAATCTTTGCATAGTGTTTTTGCCTGCCTTACGAATACCAATTTGTGATGATTATATTCCTTCACATTTAACTTTCGTACCAGCATTTCTAGTCTCTTGCTGCCATCTATGCATATCAAAATCGACTTTTGAGCGATTCATCCTCAATGTAATCCTCTCCAAGATGGAGTCATGTATCTCAATCATGGAATATGCATGAGCTTGCCACCATCTATGCACGTATCTCAATGTTATCTCTTGCCACCATCTATGCATGTCAGAATTGACTTTTGAGCGATTCATCCTCAATGTTATCTTCTCCAAGATGGTGTCATGTATGCATGGGCTTGAACCGGTTTTCTTAAGCCCTGGTGTGTCTGCAATTGTGTGGCACATTATTGCTCTAGTTTTATTGTTGAATGTGTATCCTTTGCCAGCTGCACATGATACTGTTGGTTGTTTTTCCCCCCTAATTTCTTATTGCAGATAACTGTCATGCAGTTTTGGAGGCTTTATTAAACCTAAATTTGTTTATGAATTAAATTTGCATTTGTGTTACAGAATTTGATGCTCAACCATGCAATCCTTCAATGGGGAATGCGAGTGGTCATTCATCTGTGCTGAGTGCAATGGAAGATGACTGCATTATGGACACGGTTGGAGTTATATGCATTGACTGTGAAGGACACATAGCATCTGGGGCATCAAGTGGTGGTATTGCATTGAAGGTGATGGATGGTTCTTGTAATTTGCAATATTTTAGTGGTCATCCCTTAGTGCTACTCATGAACACGACTATTTTATTTGTAGCTCTTCTTTCTTTTTGGTACAAGGTGCCGTATTCGTCAGACCCCAAATTGTAGAATTCATAATGCATGAAGCATATTTGATTTTATTCTTGGTTCTATGAATAAAACAATATATATTATACTCTGAATGTTTCTTGTTGTAATTTTCTTTAGTTTCAACTTTTGACCTCAAGCCATTGGTCTTTTGGTCCTTTGGTACCTCTGCTCTTGTCATAAAAGGTTAAAGTTCCATTCTAGTGAGGCTCATTCACCCAGCTTAGTGGTGATATCCTCTTTGGCAGCAAACAAATGAGTGCATGTGTAGTCTATATATGTGTAAGCCCAAAATACAATCACCAAAAGAGAGAACTCTATTTAATTTTAGGGGAAATTACACTTTGCCCCCTGAACTATTGGCCATTTCCACGTTGGGCCCCATGGTTTCGATTGCAACAATGTGCCCCTAAATTAATAGATTGTATCAAATTACCCCCAGAGGGAAAAATGATGTTAGACTTGTTATTTTTTTATGCATTATCTATCCTAAATTGTTAATTTGTTTATAAGCATATCAGTGAAGTTTCATGATTTTCTTAATATATTTTAATTTTTATAAATTATTTTCTCCACACACTAAATAAAATTCATAAGAAATAAAATATATTGAGAAAAATCATGAACCTTCACCAATATGCTTATAGACATGTTAGCAGTTTAAGATATGTACTGCAAAAAAATAAAAATAAAAATAACAAGTCTAACATCATTTTCCCCCCAGATTAATAAGTGGCTAACTGTCACAAGGGGATAATTTGATACAATCGAATAGTTTAGGGGGCACATTGTTGCAATGGAAACTACATGAGGCCAACGTGAAAACAAGTAATAGTTCAGTGGGCAAAGTGTAATTTTCCTTAATTGTAACATTTCATTTTCCTGTGCCATTTAGTATTTGGCTGAATTTGCGAAGAACAGAAATAATGTAGTGGAGAAATGTAGAAGAACTACGAAGCAAGGGTTTCTTGAAAGTAAAATTATTGAGGTTCCTTGAATAACTTTGCTCAGAATTTTTTTTGTTCTTCTTAATAATAATGACCAGCATTTAATATTTCTTAATTATTCTTAAAATAAGTAGTCCTTTTTATTTTGAGAAACTATTTCTTTGTCGTTTATCCATTTGAGAGATGCACTTTTATATTTGACATTTTGATATATATGTTGGTTTTTATTTGTCTCAATTTTTTAGCTGAGAATTTTATTTGTTTGAATATTTCAAATAGGTTAGTGGGCGCGTGGGATTAGCTGCAATGTATGGCTCAGGTTGCTGGGCATCCTCAAAAGGTCCTTTTGGGGCTCCTTTTGTAGTTGGTTGTTGTGTTACTGGTGCAGGAGAATACCTCATGAAGGGATTTGCAGCTCGAGAGTGCTGTGTCTCATCGTCACTGTATGATTAACTTTTTGTTAACATTTTTGAGAACATGTTATTTTCATGATGTGGAGAAAGATTCAATATTATGTTACAACTTCAACTTATCAGAACATGATAGTTTCTGGGCAGGGAGTTAATGTTTACCATTCTAGGGAAACATTACTTTTCATCTTCTGTTTTGAATTTTTGGAATTTCAAGGCATGGTGAATATCTTTAATTCTGAGGAATTTCCTTGTCCCATCTTTAAGGAAATTTGGAAGGAAATTTTGAAGTTTATTTTTATGATTTTGAAGATTTTCTAGAGATAGGTATGAGAAGAGTATCTTATCAGTTAAGTTTCTTGGGCCTCTGGAACTGTCATTTTGTTAGGTTCCCAAATCCCAATTTAGATTATTCCAATGATTCTCTTGATGATTATGAGGAATAATTGACTCAGTTTCTGAAGGGTTTCAAAATTTGCTGATTTCAGTTCCTTGCTTTCCTTGATACCTTCTCTCCTTTTATTATTGAGTTATATGTGTTAAAGCTGCACAAATTGGATGTTTCTTATTCATCTATATATCAGTATGCAAATCTCAGATGGTTATCTTTATTGGCAGATCTCAGGCAGGTCCTGCATCTGCCTGTATGAAAGTTTTGCGCTCTGTGGTTCAAGACAGCAGCAGTCAAAGTGGTACTGATAAAAGTGCTGGAATTCTACTTGTGCAAGCCGATACTCCTGTAATGGTGACCTCCTCATCAGAAGCCCTTTGTTAGTTTATTTGAAAAGATTCTAGTGGGAGTATTGTTTATTTTATATTTATTGCATTAGGTTCCAGAAAATTCACCGAAGCTGAAAGCTGTTGAGATTGCAGCTGCCTACTCTTCCTTGTCTTTTGGAATTGGTTATTTTGGAAGCTCTATGGAACGACCCAAGGTATCACACAATCCACTGGATCTTATTATTTCAAAGTTCTCTATATTTTATACAATTATTCTTCTCTTAAAAAGTGTTTTCTTTCCCCCCAGAAACCTGCTTAGGAACTAAATGACCTATAAGATCATCTTGGACTACCCTAATTAGTTTCAACTGATGTATCATAAATTTTTCCTCCTTTTGACATAACACTTGTTCTTTACAAACTCAGCCTGTATTTGCTACCATATCTGTTAGCTTCTTTTGCTTCCCTATCCACATGCTTGATCCTCATTGAGCAAAATTATGATTCATCATCTCCCTACATTCTTGCAAAAGAGGCCCACATAGTCCAATTATTCTTCTCTTGATAGTATATCATGTCAACCTTCCTCTCTCTCCCCATTAAAAATGAAAACAGTTTCATGTCAATCTCTGCACATATTGAAGATACAGTAACATATGCCTTTGGGCTTGGACTAGAATTGGATATCTAAAGAAAATCTTTATTTTATATTTTATGCAAAATATTATGTAGTATCATAACTGGATCAGAAACACATACTATTATAGTCTGAATTGACTTATGATTTCACAATATAAGAGGCAATGTGGATGTTCCATGGAAATTAAATGACTATATTTTGCCTTTTTACCTCATTTTTCAAACAGTTTTGAAGTAATGTTTTGTGCCCTATTGCTGTGGATAAACACACAGTAGAATGATTTCATTTCAAAAGGACAACCAAATAGACTGAAAAACCAAGACCCAAGAAGAATCTTTATTAATCTCTTAAGATTGTAATCAGATGCTGGTTCCTTCATGCCCTTTGGTTTTTATTACTTGTTGAAGGCAATTCTCTTAGTTCCTATTAGAAAGGGGTAATTATCTTGTTCAGTAGAATGTATATTATAATGTATAATAACCAGTGGAAGAACACAACATATACTGCATTGTGTTTAAAAACTTAGAGATCAAAAAACTTGATACATTCACTAGGCTCAATTGTGACTTTGCTCAACTCATGGGGATGACACAAGTATCTGAGGAGCCACTTGGACAGTTGGACTTCTAATGAAAATGATACGAGTTCATCATGTTGTTTAATGCATTTAAAGATCTCTATTTAATCTGATGTTGTTGACTTCTTTTTTTTTTCTAGCTTTTTCATGTAATATTGTAATGTAAGTTACTCCACTCACTCTGTTAAAATGCTATGTAAAATACAAGGGAACATGTTGGAGTTTCTTGGATTGCCCAAATACCTACTTTGAGGATTTTCAAATTTGTTAATAACTCAATAACTTAGAAGGTCGGGATTACTCAACAAGACTTTCTAGGAGCTCATTTCTGAGCAGGATTTGCTGTTTTGCCATCTTCCAATTTGTCATTGTTGATCCTAATAATAGGTAAAAATTATTCCGAAGTTTAATGTATTAAATATCTTACAGGTTTCAATTCTTAGGAGTACAAAACAACAAAGCAAAACTGGGATAGACCATTTTGGAGCACGAATTGATCTTGCAGCTGAGAAATCGTTGTAGCTGGAATCCAACATGTGTAACAGCGTCATTCTGGATTTGGGGAAGGAGCATTATTATATTATGATGGACACAAATTAAGGTTTATCTATTTCCTGGTATCGCTTCTCTTTGGTTAAGTTGTATTTTTCAAACTTTTTTGACCTTGTCACTGCAAATGTCTTATTTGCCAAAAGCACTTTTTGCCAGTCCCAGACTCACTCACTGCACCCACTTTCCTTCCTCTTGAAAGAAAGGCAATTACCAACTTCAAGGTAGTCCAAGTGGTTCCCACCAGACATCTTGGAATCGAAGTTTAAGGATGACAACGGAATGGGGCGTAAGTTTTTAGTATCATCTCCGGCCTTGATGATGTATAGAATTTCCATCCATGCCATTTTTTTCCATTCTTTAACCAAATAAAACTAAAATAACTTGGAAATAATGTAAAATTTATAAGGGTAAAACAATATATGAAAGAGGGCGAGGGTACAAACAATCGGAGTCAAACTTTAAGGTGCAAAGTTTTATTGGCTAAAAACCTTAAATTTGAAGCAAGCTCGATCCTAACCTAATTGAGTGGAGCTTTTGTATGCTTGAGATTGATTCATTTATTATCAAATTTATTCACAAGCTATTCATAAATGAATTGATTCATTTGCAACTCTAATAGAATAAAGAAAAATTAAAAACCAATACAAGAAAGTCTTCTTTAAAAAAAAAAAAAAAAATTGATATACATTTAAATTATTCAAGCTAAGTCATTAGCTCATTTGTGAGCTTAAACATAAAGACTGTTCTCGAGCCTACTAACAAGACTATCACAAACACGAAGGAATCAAGCTTTGATCTACTTGAATTTGGCCCGTTTATTAACAAGCCTAAACTCCAAGCTTGAGCTTGATCACATGAATGAGAACCCTTATAAAGCTTGTTCATAACGTTTCCTTCGATCACCATTTTCATAGAGCTCCCAGGCTCACATACAAAACAAGAACTGCCTATTGCACAGATGATGTAGAAAATATACCAGCAATATAATATAATATTATTTTTCCATCTGAGGGAAAAAAGAAAAGAACAAGAAAAAGAAAGAAAAAATTGCTTTTGATTTCCGATACAAAGTAGGACACAAGCTCCCCACGTTAGAAAATAAAGGTAGGCTCAAGCTCGTAATAAATGGACCGCACTGGGGCAACTCAAACTAGATTTGGAAAGAAGGCAGTTACCTAGTTATAACAAGTACAAAAATCTCACTGGAAGTTGTGTGTCCTTTTTGCGGAAGTGAGAGTATTAGAGAGAAGCATTGCTATGGTCATTGGGCCAACTCCTCCTGGAACTGGAGTAACAGCTGATGCAATTTTGCAGGCCTCCTCGTAACAAACATCTCCCACCAACCGGTAACCCCGAGAGCTTTTTGCATCCTGTCATGCATAACGAAATTCAACTCAGTAGCATACATAATACATAATTGAACTGATAAGAAGCCGTCTTCTCTTCTCTGCATGACCGACGTAATTTTTCTGATTCTTTTTAAACCATTAGTGTATTTAATGCACATTTGACAACCTCTCTCAATGATTTTCTTCTCGTTTCAAAGTTGAGGAGACAAATTAAATATATATATATATATATATAGAGAGAGAGAGAGAGAGA
>JAESVK010000834.1:3189-72310 GCA_017140935.1 Hamamelis virginiana | reverse complement strand
AGAGGGAAAAAGGCTGCACACCTCGACTGGATTAATTCCAACATCGATAATAACTGCACCAGGCTTTATCCAGCTACCTCTCACCATGTTCGGTTGCCCAACAGCTGAGATGATGATATCAGCTTGTCTTGTAACCTCCTCAGGATTCTTGGTTCTGGAATGGACAATACTGATGGTAGCATCTTCCCTCTACCAACATTTAAACATTTGGATGTTAGAAGAGAACTGAAGAATAGAACAGAGAAAAATAATAATGATTATATAAGAAAACTATCATGAGGACACAGTTCAATACACAAAATTTGGGCAAATGGAATATTACCTGCAGCAACAGAGCAGCTGGCATGCCAACTATATTGCTCCGGCCAATCACAACCGCCCGCTTTCCTTTAATATCAACCCCATATCTATGCAACAACTCTATGCATCCTTTGGGTGTACATGGAACAAACAAGGGTTCTCTACCCCGCATGGCAAGACGGCCAATGTTTAGCGGGTGAAATCCATCCACATCCTTCTCAATGCTAACAGCATTTAAGATGTTCTGCTCATTCATATGCTGGTAGAAAACCCATTAAGATTCTTGTCACCAAAAAAAAAAAAAAGAAAGAGGAAGAAAACTGTATCATGAATCATATGCAGGACATAGCATTTGTCTTCTCTTTTGATTCTTGAAGCAATAGATGTTCACATACACATAAATATGTACTTGAAAAACTTTGGTTACCTTCTAATGAAATGTTCTAAAAGCACATTAGAATGGTCCCTTGAAGACAGAATTGCTCCACTGGAATTTATGTATCAATGTTGCACAAATCCATTACTGCAAATGGGACCATTACAGCAACATGAATATTGGAAGTGCATTTCATGAATACTTATTCCATACCATCAGCTGTAGCAACAGTTCCCATTTTCTTTAATGCCCCCATTTTTAATTCAATTCAATTTCAATGGGACATTCGAATGTGCCCTGATATTTCATTCTTAGTATCACCAAATAAACATTTGAATATTATGGAGTTTCAAGGACCACAGATAAATGTAATGAACTACCACTCGGTGACGTATTCTCATGTTCCAGAATGACTATTTTTTTTTTAAAAAAATACAAGTATGAATCAACAAAGCGCCAGTGGATCAACCCAGAAGCACACAAATGATATCACACTACACCAACAGTTACCAGTAAATAAGAAACATCATAATGTGAGTTATTCATCAAAGGCCTGTGTTATTGAATATGCTTACAAAACCCATATAAGCACACAACAATTTTTTGTAAAATTGATGAATTAATGAACATCTATAGAAACTTTGTTTTGCTTTCACTAGCCATGAATTCCTAACGATGTATTATTTATAATTAGTACCAATAACATTATGAAATAATAAAGTTTGTTTATTGTTTAGCTAGCCTGAATTTTATAGGCTAGCAGCTAATGAAAAAAAAAAAAAAAACAAGCAATAATTGCAGCTTTTTTTTCTTTTTCATGCAATGATTTGTCGGCATTTTCTACATCCTTCATAGGTACTAGATTATTTACCATTATCATAAAAGGCCAACTTGTTATTACTTTTCTCAATGTAGCATGTTCGATGAAGAGAAAATGGTATTCAGTTTTAGAAGCATACAGAAGGTAGAGGTAACTGAACAAGGATGCCATGAACTGAAGGATCATCATTGAAGCCTGAGATATATTTGAGCACTTCTTGTTCTGTGGCATCTTCAGGTAAGCGCACTTCATAAGAATTAATTCCTACAGATTCACAAGCTTTCTTCTTGTTGCGCACATAAGTTGCTGAATCCTTCCTATCCCCAACTAGAATAACTGCTAAACCTGGAGCAACACCAATTGCATCCTTCATACTGGTTATTTCAGCAGTTATCTCATCTCTGATTTGCTTTGCCACTGATTTTCCATCAATTACCTTCGCAGAGGTCTCAGTAGACATTGCAGCTGTACAAGAAATTAATAAATAAAAAAAAATGCTCAAACAATGTAATTAAAAATCTCAGTTGTGATATTAAATAATTCTACTATTCACATCAAGTAAAACACAACTAAATTGGCCTAATCAAACTATATCTAATACAGAAACTTTGACATTAAACCAAAAGGTCATGCAGTGAAGCTGTTTCCCACATAATTGATTACTCAGAAATTCACATAGAGAAGCCACATCCCAAATAAAAGGACAATAAAATAGCCTTCTTTATGAAAGTGATGTGATCAATTCCAAATAGTATGCCATTACTGCAGAACGTAACTGGTTAGTCTACGTCATTAAAATCCTAGAAGAAAATTCCTAAACCCATGATTAATTTTTGTTAATTTACTCATGAGTAAAGATAGGGTAATTAATTATTTTGCTTTCATATTCCCATAAAGTGGAGAGAATGATTACAACAAGAACTTTTTTTTAGCAATACTAATTCAAACCCAGATCAGGTTCAAAGAAAAATCCCAGCTTCTTCAAATTCTACATGCTTAACTTTGTCCGTTGAGCTTGATCCCAATATCACAGTGAGAAACTGATTTGAATACTAGAACCCACCTGAATGACTTTGTTAATTGCTTTTTGCCTTATCCAAGACAGGGCTAACCATCATTTCAAGCACCATTCTCACAAATTGACCAACTTGTGAATTTATGTTTTGATTTTCCAGTGGTGGTTGAAGGGTTGCCAAGCAAAATCAACAATGAACACAAGCGAAGAAAATGGGGCAAACAGATGATGTGATGCTCACCAATAGCTGGACGTGCATACAGCTACAGTGATTCAGATAAAAAAATATTTTTTCCTTTATTACAAACACATCTCTAACTTCAATAAAAACAAAATTATGTTTGCTTACAACTTAGACAAAGTCTTCATGAACATCAAATGCTAATTGTGGTAAAATAGAAATTTATACGGGGAGAATTAAGAGACCTCCCACATGTTTGTCTATATATATATATATATATATACACACACACACAAACATAAAACATCCCATCAGAACAATGTTTGCATATTAACAGCAACGGAATTAACAAAGAATTCACTCATGGCAAGAGCAAAATATTTTCACAAAATATAGAACATTAGAACCTAATCAAAACAATGTTTTGCATATCAATAGAAACAAAAATAAGTAAAAATTCACTTATGGCAAGAGTGTAATATAAATTTTCACTGCAAGTTTGGAGATACTCAAGTGTTCGACAAAATGTCCCAATTAATATGAACAACCAAGGAAAGTATACTTTCCTCTTCTCAGCACGATACATACATAAATACATATATGGGTATGTGGGTGACGGTGATCAGAAAAGACTGTTTTACATTTTAAAAGAACAACAGAGTTACCTCAATTTGTCAAACAGTAAAACTGCATTACACCACCATAGTTAATCAATAGGAAATACAATTCGTAAAATTCCAAATAGTCAAGACGACAAATTGCTCCAATTTTTTTCTGACCCTCCGTTTGGTGTTAAAAAAAGATAAAACATAATAAGTCCTATTTAATACATATATAAATACATACAAAACGGAAAACTCAACTCAGCTAAGACAAGTAGGTGCACTAAGCTCGGTTGAGCAGAGTGGTTTTTTTTTTTTTTTTGTCCAGTCTATAACAATAGAAACTTCAAAGTTGAAATTTTTTTTATCCTTCTTTGCTTTCCCGTCATTTTCTCAGCAACTAAACAGAACATGAGGAAACGTAGAGAGCTTAAAAGAATTTCTTGGAGGAGAAGGAAAGAGAAAGAGTACCGGTGATAAGGGAGGGTGAAGTAGATGCATGAATTGTAATAAGTCTGGTTAAGCTAGGGTTTGGAGGTACTAAAGGGAGCGGTACCACCAAACGGCGAAATTGAAGGACGCCATGGCGGATTGTGTTTCTGCTCAAGGGAAGGAGTCGAGCCGTTGTTGACGATGAACAGTCCGTAAATATCATCGATGCAATATATATATATCAACCCAAAATATATTAATCTCAGCGTTGCTTAAACCCCAGAACTAGGGTTTAGCTTGGAGGAGGAGAGAGAGAAACAGAGAGAGAGCGAGAGGAGAGGCATGCACCGTGAATTTAGTCAATTTACCAAAACAACGTGGCGTCGTTTCATTTTGTTAAACATTTGACAAGTAGTCGGGGGTTCAAAAATCCGTCCAGATCCGACCCCACCCGCAACCCGCAACCCGCAACTATAATGGATTAACGATTAGATTAAATAGATTTAATAATTTTTTGGTAAATTTGTTCGATTGGCGGGTATATGGAGGTGAGGATCCGTCCTATATCCGACCCCATCCATCAATTAATTATATATAAATAAATAATATTTTTATATAATATAAATTTCATTACTATCTTATATTTTTTCTTAATTGGTTATGATTGCAAGTTGAGTATTTTTTTTATTTCTGTAAAAATATTTATTATGATGATTTGAAGATACACTTATTTTGTTGGATATGCTTTCAATTTTGAATATGAAACCATATATTAGTTTGAAAAAAAAAATTTAATAACAAAAAATCTTTATTATTATATATCTAGTTAGTAGCTTCCATTATTGTACGCTAATAAATATTGGCACTTTAGTTTATTAGTATTGGAAGAATTGTTTGAATTATAGTTTAATTATTAAAGAACATAATATTACATTGTTAGATACAAATTTGAGGTGTCTTTGTTTGTTAAAAATATTTTAGGAACTTTAGGTATTTATATAAAAAAAATTAATTAAAAATCGTAATACTTCACCCACTCAATCCGTCCAACTCGCTAGTTGAAATCCGTCATATATTCAATCAATCCGTCGGTTATTGAAATTGATGGGTTGGTTGACGAGTGGGAGGGTTAGCCATCCACCGATGACAGGTTGGTTGGCAGTTTTATCCTCTATCCATCCTCACTCGACCTACACACACCTGACCTACAATGATAGGCCACGATTAAACAGTGTCTATTTATCATGAGTGGAATTTCCAATACAGCATATTCTATCGCATTACCAATGTTTTTTTTTTTTCCCGAAAAACATCCCATTAACGATGTTAAGAGTCCATTTTGCAAATATGAAAAGTGAAAACTTTTCCAATGAAATTGAATATTACTAATTTTTATTTTGTAATTATTTGAGAAGTTTTTTTTCTCTAAAATTTTGAAAAAATTTGCAATTTCACCTCTTCAACTATAACAGATTTACACTTTGCACTCTCTATATTTTAATTACAATATATTGAATCCCTATAATTTTGATTTGTAATACTTTGCATCCTTTTATAAGTTAGCCACTTATTTGTTTGACTCAAAAATAGTGCTAAACTTATTATTTTTTATGCAATATTTATTCTAAATTGCTAATATATCTACAAGCATGTCAATGATTTTTCTCAATATATTTTGTTTATTATGCAAGTTATTTATTGTATGAAGAAAATAATTAATAAAAATTAAAATATAGGAAAAATTACACTTTGCTCCCATGAAGTATCGATCGTTTTCACTTTAGCTCCTATGGTTTTGATTGCAAAAATGTGCCCCTAAACTATTAGATTGTATCAAATTACACTCTTTTTGTTGGTTAGCTAAGGTGAAAAATAATGTTAGACTTGTATTTTATATATATATATATATATATATATATATATATATATATATACACAGTATTTTCCTAAACTCTAATGTGTATAAGCATATAGGTGAAATTTCATGATTTTTCTCAATATATTTTAATTTTTATAAATTATTTTCTCATTACACTAAATAAAATTCATAGGAAATAAAATATATTGAGAAAAATCATGGAACTTCAACAATATGCTTACAGACATATTAACAGTTTAGGATAAATACTGCATAAAAAAATAATAAATCTAACATCATTTTTTTCCTCTGAGATTAACAAATAGCTAACTGACAGAATGGAATAATTTAATACAATCTTATAATTTAGGAAGCACATTGTTCCAATCGAAACCACAAGATGTCGTCAACGTGAAAACAGCTAATAGTTGAGGGGGGTAAAGTGTACTTTCCCTGAATATTAAAAAAAAAAAAAATCATAAAACTTCACCAATATGCCTATAAATACATTAACAATTTAAGATAAATATTACATAAAAAAATAACAAATCTATTCAATCAAAAATATAAATGGTAAATTGATAGAATGATGTAAATTGTTATAAATCAAAACTATAGATGATCAACATTTTGCAATTAAAATTATAGGGATACAAAATGTAAATCAATGATAGTTGAGGGGGTCAAACTTTAATTTCTCATAGATTCTTTCATCAAATTGAAGTAAAAGAATAAACCTAACCTAATTTAATTTCTAAAATTTAAAAATAAACCCTTAAATAAGGTTCATATTCGAACTCATTTAAAGTGGCTTGGTTTCTCTTTGTTCTCTTGTACCAAACAAAGGCCCTAACGGACCAACTTCTCCTCAGACAGGGTCCAAAAGCACAAGTTGGGGTCATAATCTTACATTATAAGAGAGGGAGAAGTGCCATTAAATCACAAGGCCATTGGCCAGAACATGTTGTAAAGTTCATCATATAGAGTCAACTAGCTGAGCAATAAAATGGTCGTAACCCAGTGGAGTTCACATAAAGCCAATACTGTGGCCAACAATAACAAAGCGACCGGAGCAGTGATAGAGGTAGAAGGCTTCATTTGACAAATTAATAAGTAAAAAAATAAATAAATAAAGTCCTTTTAGACAGCTATTTTATAGAGAGTGTCTATCAAAATTTATCCCGAAGAGAAAACAAAGAGGAGAAAAAAGTGATCAATGAAGAGTGATATTGACACTTTTCCAGCATATTTCTGTACATTGTATGCCAGTGAACATGTAAACCGCTATACAAATGTCTATGAATTTCTCTTATTTCTTCTTCCTTTTGTTTCACCTGGTTAATATTGGTGAATGTTTTATATTGCCAGCGTTCCTTCAATGACTTGGCTTTCATCTGAAGAATCTGAGGGTTGAGGTTTTGAGACCTTACTCATCATCCGAGAATATCCGTAACCGAGGGAACTTCCACTGGATTCACTTATCTACACACACATAACATACATCGTTGAAATCCCCTTTAGATAAGTTTATATCGATGACACGACCAACATTTGTGGAAATCATTTTTAGAAACAAGGCTATACCTCAGTGAGCTCAGAGAGGTGCCGGGACCTGAATTCATTGATTGTTGCTGCAATCTCTGACATAGGCAGTTTAGCCTACAACAGAAACAAGATAAAAAAGATAAGAATAGAGAATTACAGGGGCCGTCCAAATTATTACTGTTCATCGTAACACTTTAAGAATGTACAGTAAACAAGAAAGGAAATTACAGTTTCGACCGTTCATCATAATGCTTTAGAATGTGCAATAACAAGAGGTCCTCTCAAGACTCAACCTGTGCATTTGTGCTTGACAGCCCGAGACTTTTAATGACTTTGAAAATAGAATCTAAAAATTGCTGGCAGATCCAACTTATCAAACTCAGTTTACCTTCCGTTTATTTGGTTCTAGTTTTTGACATGCTAATCCACATGGAGATGAAGTTGCATTATATAAACAAACAAAAGCGCAAAACTATCGAGAACAACCATGTTATATATGGTATTTCAGCTCCACAATTAATAGTTTTATTATAAATTGAGCAGGGCCACATAATGTCACGAATTGGCACATGCAACTTCCTACTGAAACAAGAATCCAGCATGCTGCTATAGTGACATTAACCCGAAAGTTCATTTTCTATCCTTTCCCATGAACAATTGGAATATTCAATAAGATGCACAGGTGACGGTATAAGGTATCATTAACAACATTATTATTGCAAAAAGACCCAATAGCCTAGGAAGTTCACTTAATTTTTCGTATTTCTACGATTATATGTAAGATAACCATTGATGATAAAACATCTGCCTGGTTAATAAAAAAATCAATGAAACCATCCCTTCAGCTTTAATCGTAGCATTCATAATCAACTCAATGCCACCAGCTAGCAATTTTAATTGCGAGTACCAGACCAAAACCAGTTCCCATCACTCCAGAATGACTGTTGGGAGTAACAAATTTTATACAAATCAGTGATAGACAATTCTGTTTACCTGTGCAAGAACAGCAGCTGCTAATTGTAGACTTGGTTCCAAGGTTTCTGGGACAACCTGTAAGAACAGATAGTACGAGATAAAACTCTGTATGAGTAGAGGGGGAGATCAGATCAAGAGGAAACACTTCCTATTATAGCAATTCATATCACTTAATGGAACTCATACTCTGTATTTCAATTCTTTGAAAGTTAGGATTGCCTGAAAAAAAAAAAAAAAACACTATTAAAGCAAGCATGAGAACAATACCGCTGTTGCCCCAGCCTTTTCCAAATTCAGGCCATGATCAACGTCATGAGCACGGACAAACGTCTTCACATTGGGGAAATACTTGCTCAAAGCCCAAACAGTTCTATAATTTGCACCAGGGGTATCTAAAGTTATTGCTGCAGCACATGCTCTTTCAGCACCAACCTTATGGAGGACCTGGTCACCCAGTACACAGAAACATGTCAGAAATTGAACCTGCATATTAGCATCCTTGAGTTCTGATATATTTTGCTTTACCTCTCGACTACCAGCATCTCCAAAAAACACGGGAAGATCAAGGGCACGCCCAACCGCCACTCGATCACTGAAATTATAAAAACCTTTATAAGACCAGGTCTGGGAGCCAGTGCAGAATATGCCCACTCATCCATATTTGACATATTTTGTACACAGTCACAAGGCCATCAACATGGCAAAACATGAAAATAAAAACTACTTTTATGTTTTCAAGTTGTATTTGTATCAAGAATTCATGGTGATATTCTGGAGATAACATATCAGAAAAATATAGAAATGTTGCAACCAAAGGATGTTCAGTCCTAGGTATTCACTTCAGAAAGATTGAACTGATGGAGAATCAATCTACCAGTCCATTCAACTAAAGGGAAAGAGAGAGAACAAAAGGCATACTCTAGTAATCAATCTGTGTTAATTTGGAAGAGGGAATTACAAAAGTTTTTAATAGCAATTTCTCAGTTTCCCTCATGTTTTGGTAAATTCCGAGTGATGACTCCCAACCGAAAATCCAACTTAAGACAAGTCAATAAGGCCTTGTAAAACTTTGAGACAGCAACCCTTCTTTGCTATTCAACTCTAACCAATATCATGTCTTCTGTAAAATCAATAGGCCATTGTGTCTTCTCTTAGTCTCACTACATCAACCCAACTTTCGTTTGTCCTTCCTCTTCCTTTGTAATTCTTCAACTTGAATCAAATTGCTCCTCCTGAATACTGTAGTTATTGATTTCATTACACATGAGAAACCATCTTAGATGACTTTCTCATGTGTCCTCCATTGATGCTACCTCGAGCTTTCCCATACATGCCTGCATTTCTTCATTTCTTCTTTTCTTTTCTTTTTAGGCCACTCATCCATCTCAAGGCTCTCATGGCCTGATTTCAGTTGTGTTCATTTTATGGGCATATCATTTCTTCAGTAACTTTACCGCAAAGTTCATTATGTGACATTAAGTCTGGCTAGCCTCATGGCTTAAAAAACATTTCATTTATTTCAATCAGTAATCAACACTAGCAAAAAACTCCATATGCACTTCCCCACTTCATCTATCTCGAGTTAGTTCTATGAGTAGCTTCCACTTTGATTTCGTCGAGGCAGGTGAGTATAAAAAATTGCTGAGTTAGAGGCCCCTGAACTTGTGGAATTTCATCATATCTCTAAATATTTCTTCAAAATCATGGAGTTGAAGGTGACTTCAACATCCCTGCTTGTGCATTACTGGAAGTTTTGGCAACATGTAGCTAAGTATTAATATCATCTTTCTTTTTCTTTCTTTTTTTCTGATAAGTAACGAATTTTATTAAAAAGCTTAAGAAAGAGGCCAAGGCGGCCAGTATACAGGAAGTACACGAAGAAATAGAAAAGGAAAACAGAAAATCAATACCATAAACAACTATCCAAAAAATGAATAGACCTCAAACATCCATATGCACAAAACCAAATTAATAACATTCTCGATAGTTGATTCGATCATTTTTACTGATATTGTCTACAGCAAACTCTTAAAACTGCCGAATTAGAGACAATTTCCTTGCTAAAAGGACTTATAGGCTCCCTTTGTAGTTTGCACAACTACAAAGTAAAAATAAAATAAAATAAATTTGTTCTATGAAGTACAACATTGTAAACAAACAAAAATAATCTAAGATTTAATCAATGCTAATCATAAATAACAAATCACATTTTACCAGAGGCACAATTGCATCATGTCAATAGTTAACTCAGATGCGATTTTATCTAACCATGGAGTTAGAATAAACTAAGCTTAAACACTTCGAAGAAACCATACAAAACATAATGAAATTCCAATAACAGGCTAAATTTTTGTTCATTATGATGCAAATAAAAAATAAACAAAGAAGAAAATCTTACGTCCTCACATCGAGAGCAACAAATGGAATTAGTCGCTCTGAAAGAAGCTGAGCAATGATCTGAAAAAAATGAAAATACTACCGTTACGCGTACGTATATGCATAAGATTATCAACAGATTCACTGTATAAATAATCATAAACTAATTTATCAAACAAGAATTGCAATTTACAACAACACCTGGCCAACACGTCCAAATCCACAAATAATAATATGATCTTGCAAATCATCTGTCTGCAAGTAAAATCATGCCAAGAGAAACCAATATTAAAGTAATCAGTAAATATGTCAGCATAATTGCATGTGAAAACTATGTTAAAAATAAGTTAATACCACACATGGACAGAAATATCACTACTTGTACGATCAATTTATATAAGTCAAGCATTAGATAAAGTTCCAGTAGAAACTTCTGAAAATGGAGTTCAGTACTAGAAAACGCTATATGTAGTCTACACAATTATGGCAGTACAGAAAACATTCTAATGCATTAAGAGTAGCATGAAGCACGTGGATTTGCACAAATTAATTTGCCATGTTAAATTGTCTGGAAAAAAAAAAGTGTGCATGTACCACAATGCTTTGTAGGATGATGAATATAAATGGTTAAACCCTTTCCCTAAAGAGTGTCTTGTCATTCCACCTCTTAAGAGGTAACTCATTCCTACTAAACTACCAACAAGATCATTCTGGTATATGTGTGTAAATTTAACTGGTTTTGATACAAACATTATGGCAGGAAAAAAAACCTGCTCCCCACTATCTTTACTGTTACTATCCTTTTTTCACTACCTTTTCATGAACTCACAGCATTGACCATTTGGGATGAAAAATTAACCCGATATACTAGTTACAAGCATGTCACTGATTTGGCAAATACAATCCAACTCCAAGTAATTTAGCATAGCCAATATATTCCATATCATAAAACAGTAAAATGTGCACACTGCTAAAATTTAATAGCAACAAGGTTTCATGACCACGACACGAAAATACCTCTAGGAGCACATTAAAAATGATTCTACTGCATCCCTTGAAAAGATGTTTATTAAAAAGGTTCCATGATTTTGTCAAGCAATCACTAATCGACATGTTTAATGTCCACTGCTCAGTGCCTCACCCAAGGAATAGTTAAAATACTATACAAAAAGATCTTAATCTCATCTTCTAGAGGATCAGAATGTCACTCAATTTCATCATCTCTGCACCTCTGCCTAATAAAGAAAAATGAGTCACCAAGCCAAGGAATGACTATGTCCTGCCTGACAACCCACCACACCCATACATGTTTCAAAGATGCCAAATTTAAGCCATAAAGCCACAATGCAACAGAAGATAACAGTGGCAATAGCTGCTCCTAGATATCACTAACAGCCAAAAAAAAAAACCTATAAAATTTGAAACCAATAGCACTAAACATATGTTACGATGTTAGGTAAATCACCTCACTCTCAACAGGTAATAAACTTCGCACATCATGCTGCTCGAAACGAGAAGCAATTAACTGGCCTCCAGCAGCTAACCATGGAGTGAGGGCCATTGAAATCCCCACCACAAGAAATAGTAAAGACGATAGCTGGGAAGACATTATACCCTGTACACAACACCAATTAGCAAAGCAGTACTTGTACAAACAATAATAATGAAAATAAAAAATTCCACCCTTCTCCCAAGTCCCAACTATGAAATTCAAGAACATGAATCTTGTTTCATCAATTCAAATTATTAAACAAGATGATTTGTCTCATCAATAAGTCAAACATATACTTGAACAGAGATGTGAGAAAATGTTATGAAATAGACAAACGATTCGAGATTTATGACCACAACGAAATAATCAAACAAAATAAGAAAAGGAGAAGAGATCAATCAATCACACAATGCACACACGATTTACGTGGTTCGGCAAATAGCCTACATCCACGGGGTAGTGACGACGAGAGAATTTCACTATGTGAAGAAGAGCTGTGCGGCTCAAGCGAATACAAAACCTAATCCGTGCAAAAGGAACCCTTCTAAATCCCTTATATACCGAAACCCTAATTAACATAAGCGGGTCGGGTCGAACCGCATGTCCAAATCGGGTTGGGTCGAGCGGCCAGGGGCTTCGCCCCCGGACCCCCATGGCTCACCATTAGCCCATTAATCGGGTCGTCGGGTCGCAAACGGGTTTTAATTCAAGACACCCACATAACAGAAAACAACATTAGAAACCACATCTACAAACAAATAACAATGTAAGATATACCCAACCAGCTTCCCACCCACAATACAATGCGCGCGCACTCACCCACACACACACACACATACTTGCACAGAATAACCTTCAGTAGCTTATTTTCAAGTCCATTTAGTAACTTGAAGATGAATTGCCACAGTTTAATGTTTGGCTTTACACTGGTACGAGAAACAACATCAGAAGGTAACAAACCAATGATGTTCAAACAATGATACTTGCCTTCTAAGCCAAACCCAGAAACCCTACAACCTAGGATTTGCTTCCACTCCCAACCATATACTCACACTATTGGAGGCAGAACAAGCAAAAGTAACTATAAGAAATCACATCTACATCCAAGTACAATTTTATTTTTTCCGCCTTAAAGACGAGGTATTTAAGCTTGCTCAATCATGCCAGGCTTTGTAAATTGGACCTGAACATGGGTACATCAACATAAAAATTTATTGCAAGGTTCTCTCCTTTGCTAAATCTCAGTGGCAATCCAACATCCTAGTAAGCTCATAATCATGTCTGGCCAGTATGGCCAGATAAAACACACATACCTTTTTTAATATGTTCATATGCACATCTACACATTGTACTGGATTTATGATTTTTTGAAAGCTGGCAAAACAGACATTTTATAGTTTATATCCATATGCATTTGTAACCACTGCAAGCCCAGTCCATACATATTATCTGTACCTCATCTGTTCCTCTATAGAAAATTAGTATGTATGTATTTCTGCGATGGAACTAAAATGAGATATGACGAGATTCTATTACATAGGCACACAGATTCACAAAAGAGGGGGGGCGAGGTCTTCTATAAAGCATGACAATAACATGTTGAATCCAATATCCAGGAGACCATCCAAGAAATTAGTAAAGCTGTATAAACTATTTAATATCAAGCAGTAAAACTCGCAGGAAAAATATTTGGTTCAAAGGAAGGGAAACCTGATTAACAGCTTCACCAAAAGCCACAAATGCGAATTCCCCACCCGGAGCAAGAAGAAGACCGACTCTTATTGCAGATATGATTGAAATACCAAAAAGTTTACCAACTAAAGCAACCAATAAAGTCTTGCCACCAATTAAGAGTCCCAATGTCCCCATAATAACTGGAAAGTTTGAAACAAGAAGTTTTGGATCAATGGACATTCCAACCTGTAAACCCACAAAATGCTTGTTGTTAATTTCATATATCAGAGTAACCATCCTTATTCAACAATGCAGTGGCAATATCAATCTGCTAATATATATATATATATATATATATATATATATATATATATATATATATATAGTTAATTAACCAAGTGTCATCTCCTCACAGTCTTACTGCTCGGTAAGAAGACTGGTATCAATAAATGTTATTTAATGAAAGTATAAAAATAAATACATAAATAAAAAGATCAAAGATGAAATTATGCCCTGATAGCCCAAAAAGTTGGAAGACCCAAAAAACAACACAAGGACAGGATTACATTACAATGGTTTTTCTTACGGATTATTTCTATACATGAGATCAACATGTATCCCTTGAAACTAGAAACAAGATTTAAGATTTATAAATGAACCTTGAGATGCCATCGTAGAGTACCTACCGTCATGAAGAAGAGACCCAATAGAAGACCACGATATGGAGCTATATCTGATTCAACCTGCAACGAAAATTCAGTTTCTGCCAGGAGCAAACCAGCCAAAAATGCTCCCAATGCCATGGAAAGGCCAGCCTGTTCATGGGGAAAAGATAAATAAATAAAAGACAAAATTATTATGATGAAATACAAGAATAATAATTAATAATGCATCCACATACCCTGGCTGTAAGAAGACTAGTCCCCAGAATAACTAGGAGGGTATTGGCAGAGAATATCTCTGCATTTTGATTTTCTGCTATTTGCTTATAAATTGGTCGAAGCAGCTGCAAATCAGTAATAAGAAAAAATAAGTGCAAGGTACCAGCTGTATTTTATTACATAAAACTTAATGAGAAAAAAAAATAGCAAACGTTGTAATATAAGCCCACCCCATCCAAAAAATAAAATAAATAAAATAAAATAAATTATCACCGCCCCCCAAAAAGGGAGAACTTTCCAAATATTATCCTCACCAAGAAACATCAAATAACTATTCCTCAATATTAACAGGTATAGCTATATCATATTGCAAGATTATTTCAAAAGCACAAGATATAATTTGTCAGTAGTTGGTGGATTGTACAGCAAACTAACATGAATGTACAGCAAATTTCAGGTTAATATACGGTCAACAGTATCTACTGATGGTCTGAAGCTCAACATACAAAACATGAAAATTCATTAGCATTGAATTGGCAGCAGCTACACAATGGTGTGGGTCAGACATGCCAAATAACACAATCTAGACAATATTATGGATTGTCTCCTTGAGTAAATCTACATCGCAAAATACAAGCTTACTCATGGATCCTCCTAATTTATCTCTAATTGTTTGGTCCAATAAAGCCCCAACTAAAATCAAGGTTCTTGCTAGGACAGTAGCCCATAAGAAGATCAATACAGGACATAAGTTCCAAAAGGAGAGAAAATCCAAAGCTATCTCTCATGTGCCTTATGCCTATGAAAAGCAAGGAAAGTTTTGGACATTCGTCCCTCCACTGTGAGCTTTCCCTTAAAGTTTGTAATCACATTTTTTAATCTGAACATGATTAAATGGGAAGCTCCAAGGGGCCTGACTTTAAAGTGGTCCCTTAAAGTTCGAAAAGAACATCATTACTGCTTCCTTTTGGTTTATTTGGAGCAAAAGAAATAATTGAAACTTCAAAGGCAGTTATGAAGTGGCGTTGTCCATAATAGAGAGGATTCATTTTACAGTGTCCACTTCAGCATCAACTTGGAACCTTTCCAAAGAGTTCCTCTTAATCAAATCCTACGGGATTGGTGCATTGTAGCAAAAGCCACCCCCCCCATTGCACCATACTATAGACACAACCTGGAGACCACCTCTTAACATGGCAAAATTAAACTTTGTTAGTTCTTCCATTGATCCTGGGAAATCCAGACTGAATGGTACAACGAAGGATTATGAAGGTTCTGTCATTTTCATGTTTTGGGGGATGCCACTAGAGTGGAGGCCTGTGCCCTATTGGTCAGTCAAAGAAAATCTGAGGGGATTATCATGGAATTGTTGTCGAGGGAGATAAACTGAATGTAATTAATTGGGCACAGAAAGGGAAGGAAGGTCCTTGGATGCTCTCTAATTTTATTAAGGAACAGGAAAAAATACTTACACTGTCAAGAATATAAAATGCGATTCAACCACTTCAAATGTCATAATTCTGAAAGTCCCAAGAATACATATGACTTACCAAGCGTCCACCAGCAATTATGGCAGTGATGGCAACAATTGCCTTAACAGCAGCCAGTCCAAGAGCTTCAGCAATGGCTTGAAAACCAATCTAAAAGGAGCAGAAATTATTATCCATAATGACAACATAAGAGGCAGTAATGTGATAGAAGTGGCAACAACAACAATAATAGTAGTGACGACTACCACAAGAAAGTTAAAGACACAACAATGGAGTAATGTCCAATGATTCTTGATCTACACTTTTCCAAGAAGGAAATAACTTAATTTGCATCATATGATCAACACTGAGTGTAGAAAGAAAGGATGTATCTGACAGTATGGTATGGATCCATAAACATGACTTGCTTCAATAAAGTAACAGTAAGAATGGCTGCAACTGATACAACTGTCAATTGTCCCCAATATGATCTTGATTCATTGAGTCCGGCCATCAATCCACTACCAAGAAAAAAGATTGGTGCTTGTCCTCCAGCATTGCAACTCAAAATACAACATTACAACACTCAATATGCCAGAATTAGAGGTCGAAAGGAAGCCTTCCACTGAAAACAACCCATTATGGTCCCTCCACACCATGGCACCATGGTATCCAATATTGAAAATACCAAAGGTATTGAACAATACATATTCATACTGGTAGCTTCCTATTGGCCAATTTGTAACTTCTAAAGTCAATAGAAAAAAGATCAACAAAGTCAGATAAACAAATTAACAATGTTTTCTTCAACAAGTCCTTTCCTCTTTTTATTCTACATCCTTTTCAGAATAACCCTTATTTTTACTTGGTTAATCTCTTATCCACTCCTCACTATTACGTATTTATCTTTTCGTGCATTGAAATAAGTCAGTATGACAAACCAGAAAACCGAACATGACTTTCAGACAATGAGGTGGAGATTTATTAACTTCCTACATTAAATTTTAGGAAAAAAAAGAAGAAGACGAGAACAAGCGAAAGAGTGCATGAGAGCAAAAAGACAAAGGAGAGATGCAAACATTGAATATGAAACTTTGATGCATATTTTAATGACCTCCACTAAGAATGGTCAGAAGAACACATGAGCAAGTAGTGATAGTATTTTTAGAAAATAGGTAATCAAAACATCCACGATCATATAAAAAGGGGAAGATAAATATTTACCCCTCCTTTCGATGAATTTGGTGAAATAAGAGGTATCAGTATTAGCAAAACCACAACAGCCAAATCCTGGAAAAAGACAAGAAAGCAATTAAATGAAGTTCAAGATTTGTAACCCGTATATAATTATATCAAATAATTTACAGAGCAAAGAGAAGCCCAAAATGACAAGAAACAATTTACAGAACACTATAAAGGATCACAGCATGTATTGGTTCTATGCAATTTAAAGAGGCAACAAATGCAGGTCAATCACACATTATTTTCAAATCTAATAGTCATGCTTGTAAAGTGTATGTGGCAGGATGTTATACTTGGAAGGTGCATAGGGTGCAGATATATTTATAATGAACATCTGAAACCCGTAGCATACAGCTATAAGCTAGTTTCACCTTGCTTACAACAAAGTTAAGCATACAAAAGTCAGTATGCATCAAGATGTTCAGTCAAGAATGATGAGTGCATAAAGAATCACAAATGCTTGACCACTAACACTCATTCCATGAAAAATATGCCTTCCAAACAAACATTTATTTCAAGACCCTTAAGATACCTGAAAAAGCAAGACAGAAAATGTCGCGCGTCCATGGCGAGATGTACTCTCACCACGCTCCTGCAACACCTGCAGAAGAAGCCCACAAAAATCATTTCACCCGTCCGTCAAAAGGATACTCGCTAATAAATGCTTGCGGTCTTGACTGCAGAATCTCTTAGAAAACAAATGACGTTAGCATCGTAAAAGAAATTAGCTGACCATGTTAAAACTATATAGTTTCAAAAGGGGAGTGGTGAATGTTTAGCTTTTTATTTTCCATAGAACAAAGGCGTACTCAATGTAAAGCATAAATATCCAAAACTTTTAAAGTTATTTCAAAACAAAATCATCAATAATAGGGATTAGTTAAAAAGACAGTTTTTTTTTTAAAATGTATTACACCTCTTATGACGAGGAATTAGCCAATAGCTCCATCAAGTAGTGATGACTCTATTGTGGTGCAATATGCCATCCAACTACCATCAAAGCCTGGCTAATATGTTCATCGTTACTGTCAGTCGGGTTGAACAGAACTGATCTTCAATGATACCTCACCAATCAGTCCATATTAGCGAATTAAACTATAGTTAGCATTGAATATACACTTCAAATCAATTCATACCACAAATTTTATGGCTTATTACATTCCATAATAATAATTAATTAATATATATATATATATATATATATATTTTTTTTTTTTTTTGAGGTATTGCTAAATTCATCACGTAACACGATAGGTTCACCATAAATATATACATGAAGGCTATATTTTACTCCATAAGTTAACATAAAGTTCAACCTAAGAAGGAAAATATTATTGAAATGAACAACTTCTTAATGAAAAAGACCCTTATTGGTATATGAACTTCAACAAACACCCTATAGGGTAAATTTTGCTTATGTCAACTATAAGCCCCAACCTTTTAAGAAACCAAATTGAAATTTCAACATATCTGAAGTATTCCATCCTTGAGCCAAAATGTTGTATCAAATGAGGATTCAAAGTCCATATTTCCCAGCTAGACAAAAATTTACCACAAAGAATAACCACATTACAAGGCGTTCAAAGCAAAAAATGCTCATAATTGTTACCTGCAAGACAACAGCAGTGGAAGATAATGCCAGGCCATTTCCAACGACAATGGCAGCAGGCCCAGGCAGCCCAGAAACAAAATGAGCTATCAAGCCAACCGCTACTGCAGTCACCAAGACCTACAGTTGTTACATGGATTAAGAATCTAGGATGAACTAATGCATCAATTGCATGTAAAATGGCTGGCTTGTGGCATAGCACAAATGACAGTGAAAGAACTATGAAGTTTCCCAATCACCTGAGCAGAGCCTAATCCAAAAACATATTTCTTCATGGAACTCAGTCTTTCAACAGAGAGCTGCAATACGCAGACCAAAGGTTCAGCTTTAACTCTTTTTATTACAATGAAGGTCGAATGTAAAGATAGAACAGCAATGCCACCAGAGATTCTAAATTCAAGATCTGATGCACTCCACCTCAAGGCCAATATTAAATAGCAAGAAAACAACTCCAAATTCTGCAATTGCCTTTGTCCCGTGCACATGACGAATAATTGAGAGACCATAAGGCCCAATCAAGATGCCAGCAGTCAAATACCCAAGAACAGGACTGCCTACACATTGCAGCAGATAAAGACATGCAATCAATTAAATAATATTAAAAAAAAAAAATTGGGGTTTGAAGTACTTTGAATTTAAATTTTACAAGGAAAATGAAAGCCCAGTGACATGTATGCAGATGATTGTCAGGTGCAATCAACAATATTTTTGTCACCAAGAGCATAAAATTCTGCTCCTGACAAAATTAACCTTGTATATAATATATAAATGACCTAGCTACAAATTACAAATTAAAATGATAAAATCCATTTAGTGATTTTCTGAAACTTAGCACTTTAAAATATTAAAACACTCCAAGTATAAACAATAATGGAACTTCACTACATTAGAATTTAAAAAATAAAAAATCTAGTTCAAAACTAGATGAATAAATGCAGGAATTTATTTACCTCCAGGAATTTTCTGGAATATAGGCACAAATATAACACTAGCAAGCAATAACCACAACATGTCAAAGAGGGAGGCTTCCTCCTCATTCATCTGTGAAAAACAGAACAGAAAGTCAGATCTCAGATGAGAAAGTGTGAAATATGTTGGTGTTTATGAGCACATGCCTCCTGATGAGGAAGCATCTCGATTAGCTTCTTAATTCTCTTTGGGAATTTCCTCATTTGTCGGACCAGAGGCTTCGCATTTAAGGAAACTTCTTCAATACTAGTAGTAATGACATCTGACTGTTGAAGCAGTTGAGCACTCCTCTCTGCTCGAGTAGCATAAAAGGTGACCCTGCAATAGATATTAGCACTTTGAGATCAAAGGAAGGAAAATTTAACACCAAACATAATAATTTAATAATGAGAATAATGAAAAGGCACAAATCTAATAGAATAGCCCTTCAAAAGAACTAAAGAAGGAAAGACTACATACTCGTGTCATTTACATTATGACAACCAAATGGTAGTTTCGTCCATGATTTTGCAATGAAAAAAGAAAATTGCATTCACAAGCTGTAAGACAAGTCTTCCATGTAAAATTAGGTATCCATAGCATTCTGTGCTTATTTAACCCAATACGAAGCATAATTTTAGAATTGGTTGGTCAACTCATACTTGGTATGTTTCCGATTCTCATGTTTATCTCAACCTGAAAAAGGATTTTTAAGCATCTCAGAAAACCAAGTGAGTGTTTAGCCTTCCTGCAGAAGCGATATAATTTTCTCTGTAGAGTTCCCCTGAATACTAAGAATAGCAATCATATCAGATGGCTCATAGAGAACATGACATTTAAGTAATCCTAGCAAAGCAGCTGTACAAAGATGAGAATGGAAGCAATAAAAGATAAAATGAATCAGATAAGTAGCAACGGGGAAAATCCAAACTTCGTGGTGATACATACCCCGCTCCAAGAAGCATTAATCCAACAACCAGCTTAGGCAATTGCCTCCTTGCAGACTCCATGAGGCCATGAAAGTCAGCCCCATCTACAGTGAAAGAGAAGAATGACGCTGAGAAAAAGCGAGAAGATTTCTTCAATAACGTCTTCGGAGCATTAAAAGGCGAAGTTTCCCTAGTCAAATCCTTCTGCATTTCCTGCTTTTTTGTTTGAACCAAGTTCCTTGACTTTTCTGCCTCCATTTCAGCTTCTTTGAAAGAGTCTGAATTTAACTTCCCACTCTCGTGATCACTCAAATCATCAGATTGATTCAACTCTTCAAAACTCTGGCTGGTTTTATCAGACCAGCTATCTGGTAAAGGCTCAATAACCAAAGAATCACCCTCAACTTGCACATCTCTGCCTCTTTCAATAATAATATCACCAGACATCCCTTGATTCGTCTTCTCCTCCTCAACAAGATCCCCATCACTCAAAACGTGTCCTTGGGTAATTTCTGGGGTATCAACTATAGAACAGGAGAGAGATTTCTCTGCTTTTTGTAATGCTATCTCTGCATCATTCACCCGTTGTGCAACCTCAAGTTCAAACGCAACAGCTTGCTCAGCTAAAAGCATTATGTTTGCCACATCCTCCTCCGCTTTCAAAGCATTCATTTGTGCTTTCTCCGCAACCTCATTCAGCCTGTCCACTTCCCTCTGCAATTCCTCTTTCCTGCTCTGCAACCGTTTCAGCTCCGCCTCACAATTCACCAGCGTAGCCCTACAGTCCCTGATATCATCCTGAGCAACCAAACATGCTTCTGCTTCTTCCCTAATATCATTTTCCACATCACTCTCACTAGGATCTTCTAGAGAACCATCTGTTCCTTTTGCAACCTCTAAAGATTCTACTGCCACCTGAAGCCTTGCCTCAGACAAAGAAAGGGCCATTGTCGCTTTATGAACATCTTCTTTGGCAGCACACTCCTCATTTACAATCTCCTGAATGATATTGAGGGTAATATTAACATCATTCCAAGCACTAGCTGCTTCATCCTTCAAAGCTATAGCAGCTTCTGATATTTTTTGAGCCTTTTCCTCAAACATGGTACTATTAAGCTGCGCAATTTCCAATTCCTTAATGGTCTTCTGCAGTAGTTCCCTCAATTCCTCAAAACTAGGCGCCTGCTCCCCTTCTTCTTCATCACCTCCTTCTCCTGAACCAATAACAGCCCCTGTTCTTGAGCTATCTAAACTATTCGTCTCTTCATTGCGACTTTCCATGAATTCTACATTTCGACCATTCCCATCAATATATGCTAAAGAATCATTGCTCTGACACTGTGACTGAACCGCCCTCGACATATTAAAAACACTACTAGCGAAATTACAAAGCAAAAACCTCCTTGAATTATAACCCCACAAATGATTATCAAATTCTTCATTGAGAAACGTATTTGATTTGACACTACCTCTACAAGCAATGATTTTCTTCATCTTCTTCGTCATGGGGCTAGCGCTCGGAACAATATTTGGATTAACAAATTTATATCCCAACACTCTAAATCTAAACCTAGAATGCGAATCAGATGGATCCAATCTCTGATAACTCGTGCCTTCTCCGCCATGAAACACATTTGGCTGCCGAAAACTACATGCTAAATCCATATCTCTTCGCCTCTATAGAAACAATCTCTTACAGTGCACAGTATCTAAAACACATTTCAGAAACTCTCATTGACCAAAAATCAATCACCTGATGAAATTAAACAAAAAAGATAAATTTTCATATTAAATCGAATATGTATTAGCTGAATTTGAAGCTGTTAGCTGTAGCCCTAGAACCATACTGTCTGTGTGTGTATATAGAGATATTGATGCATATACATACACAAATACACACACGTACATACATATATACATACATACATACATATATACATGCATCTATACATAATAACATACATACGTATCTACATATAAATACGTATATGAATATTGACAGCATGGTGTGACAAGAGGTGAATGAAAAAAGAGAGTGACTGACCGATCATGAGAAGCAAGTTGGAAGCTTGAGCAGAGAAAATCCATGGCGGAGTTTCAGAGAGTTAGGGCAGAAAATGACAGAACTGATAACAGGATCAACGTGGCTTTTACTTCTTCTTATGCTTGTCCGAGAGGGAGCGAAAAGTGCATTAAAAATGATTACAACCTCTCTCTCTCTCTCTCCCCCTGTTTGGGAAGTGAGAAAAAAGAAAAAGAAAAAGAAAAATAGCTTATTGGCGGATACATTTCGATTCAATAAATTTACTAAAACACCCTCATATTCGTCTCTCCATTTCTCTGTGTTCTCTCTGTTTGGGAAGAGGAAAAGTAGAGCCGGGCCCGTTTGGCAATTCATGCACTGAATTGTTTTTCCTATACCAGGTCGGGTTACCCTAATCCAAACTAGTGTAGAACCACCGGCCTTGTAGCTTAGGGCGGGAAAAGTTAGAGAGTCAATTTCACCCTATAATTATACTATTTGAAAGTATAGTGTGAGAATTGATTGCTATTAAACAGACCTACACTTTTATCACTTTTATCGTTTCTCTCTTACTAGCATTGCACCACGATGAAAGTGATAAATTTTTTATAAAAGAAAATAAATAAATCAAAATTTAATATTGAGCAATAGAGTGATCAGTACAATTAAAATAAAATATTCAAAATTTTATTAAAATAATTACAATAATTTTCATTTTTTTTCTTGAAACTAGGAAATAAATTGTGAATTTTAAAATATTTAATTATTTGATAAATTAAGTCTAATATAGTGTTGAATCAATATTTATAAATAAAAACTATAATAGACCAATTAGTCAAATTATATATGTTTTTCTTGAAAATAATAAATAAAGTGTGAATCATATAATATTTAATTTTTCAATTAATTGTGTTCGATCTATAACTGTATTAGTATTTATAAAGATAAAAAAAAAAAGAATTAAGAAGATTGATAGAATTTTATGGGACCGAACTTGTAAAAGAATTTCGATTTAATTTAGGGTTTTTTAGTAAGAAATCCCTCATTTAAGTCTCATAATCCATTAAGTCCAAAATATAATTTCGTATCTCATGAGATCCTCCGGTTTTTTAATTCTTTTTCACAAAGTCAACATATTTTTCTAAAAAATAAAATTACCCTTTTTATTTTGTTAACAATTCTTATCTTCAAATTATTTTCCTTATTTAATCCTTTCCATTTTATTAATATAATTCAATTTCAAAATTTGAATTGAATCATATTAATCTATAGCTAGATTTGTTTCCATATATTTATTCCAATTCGAATTTAATAGGATCAAACATATATATTTAATTGCATATGTTGCATGAACAAAATAGATAATTTTTTTTAAGAATCAAACATATATAAAGAGTATGAAAAACAGTTTAATCGAAAAACAGAAAATATACATGCATCTCGCAATGTATGCAATCGAATTAGAGAAAAATAAATTTTAAACCCAATAAATTTATCTATTTGCTGACAGATAAATTTTGCGGTTTGATTAACGGTTTCAAAAATTCTATAATCAAACAAAAATAATAATGAGATAAAATTTTGTGCTAAATAGATAATATTTTAATTAGTTCGATAAAGAAAATTATTGACATAATAAACATATAATTTTTGTGAATGGGAAAAAAATAATAATGTATATGTCCTAATATCCCATTCTAAGAAAAGATGAACGACATGAATACTGCTACTAGCTTGCACATAAAAGACATATAAATAGTATAAACAAAATAGTTTTTTGACAAATAATTAATGTGAACAAAAGAAAATAAAATTTTATCTGAATAATCTCCAATCAATTAGAAATGCCCTAAAATTATGATCTTTGATTGGTTGAATTGTCTGGAACCATACCTATTTATTTACTTTTATAATTATATATATAGGATAGTGTGGCCAATCAATTTTTTTTTTTAATACTCAAACTTATATATATATACACAACTAGATTATAAAAAAATTTATTTTAAAAAAGAATTATACACAAATAAGAAAACTTGATAAATAATGGATAGTTCTAAAGTTATTAAGAATAAAAAAGTACTTAAAATTTTTTTATAATAAAGAAGTTAAATAGATTTTAAGTAATTAAAATTATAGGACTGTTATTACTATTTATTATAAGGGTATTTTAGTGTATCAAAGTTGTTCCGTCGTTTAGACTTTTACAAGTAGTATAAATATAAATTTTTAATATGACAATTAACATGACAATATTATGTTATTATCAAAGTTTTTCCGTCATTTAGATTTTAACTATGCATGATGTAAACCATCATTCTTATTTTTATTAGGTAGTATCGACTCTATTATTTTGCTACAAAAATCTCAAGAACACACTAGTTCAGTTTACTATTTATGTCACATTTGAACATCTTACAAAAATTTAATTATCTTATTTGGCTTAACATATAAATTATCGTCATAAATCTTGGCATTTTATGCAATCACAAGACAGATCGTGTTTTATTAATTGTAATGATAGTTCCATTTTTTATTTAATGACAATTTTCTAGATGACCAATCTATTTATTCAAATGCTATACAAAATAAATGGGACCATTCAATTTCTATGAGACAACCAAATGCACCTTTAAGTCTCCAATGAACACATATTTTTTTTTTCAATCCAGTGGCAGTTATTCTTATCGCAGGTTAGGATAGTCCTAACCCTGGGGCAAACACTACACTATGAGGCTCCTTGGAGGATTTAACTTCATTCCAGTGAATTTACCAATACACCTTCCACCTGTACCGATAGTTTTAGAGACACAGACGAGCGAGAGTTTGGGAGATATAGACAAGATGTTATATAACTTACACGACTAATATATGCCGTGGATATTCTATGAGAAGTGTAATTTCACACACAACCTTAATCACGTGTGGAACACGCACCAATCATATAGAGTTGCTACGTGCGGTCGTCAGGTGTGGCTGCTCGATGATACACTAGAAAGAATCTTGTACACGTCATTTTGTTCCATCTGCCTCCGAGGAAATTAATAAATAAATTATACCGTGACGTGTTGCCTCACTAAATTCAAGCGACAATTCTATAACATAGTCTTTCATATATTTTTTTGAATAAATTTTTTTTTTTCATATATATACATTTTTCCTTTAAAAATAAAAAATAAAAAAATTGCCGATTGACTACGTATACTATCAGTAAAAAATACATTACATTCCAACTGTCAATTGTGACACATTTATCCATATACTATCAATTTACGACATATTGCACTCTTCCATCAACTAAACAAACATGCATTTAAACAGACAGAAAGTCAAGTACTTTCCTATGTAAGTATTATTCCACCAAGAATAAGTGAAGATATGAATGCACTGACTTTTTTTTTTTGGTTATGCAGACGTCTAATTAGTTGACGGAAAGATACAATTTAATACAAATTGATAGTATAGAGACTTAATGTGTCACAATTGATAATTCAAGGGCGCAAAGTGTTTTTCGATGATAATACAGAGATTAAAAGTGTTTTTCGATGATAATACAGAGGTTAAAAGCGTTTTTTGATGATAGTACATGAGCTAATCCATAATTTTTTATTTTTTATTTTTTGGGTAAGATTCCTCCATAAATACATTTCTAACCAATTTTTCTAGAAGTTTTGAATCTCTGATAACTTTTTTGATAACCTTCACTGGCGCAACTTTTTCCTCTGAATCTTGGTACGATTGCAAAATTAGGGAGGGGGAAAGGATCATTACCAAAGCTACTTTGCTTCCCTCTACAGTCAGCAACTTGTCAACTATATATCCTTAACCCAAACTACGGAAGCAACAAAATAAAGTATGGCAATTGCACTTTCTAATTGGGAAATGCCTTTGGAATTAATTCCATGTCAAAGGTATTTACAATTCTTAGATTCCCTCTCCCTCTCCCTCCCTCTCTCTCTCTCTCTCTCTCTCTCAGGTACAATGATGTTGTACCACTTAAGCTTGGTAAAAGAAAATCTTTTGAGAGATTACTTTTTCAAAGAAAAAAAAAAAACACAAAAAGAGAAATAAAAGCACAGATTCTACATTTTATGACCGACACTTAAATTTTGTGCATGCAATAAAGAAAATGCATGTGACAAAATTTAATTGGACAACAAATCCAGATTTCATCTTCACATGAAGTAGACCATGATGTTACCCAACCCCCAAACTGGGCAATTCAGCAGGGAAGGTGACATATCTGAGGGGAGAATCCATACAGCATTTGACATTAGTGATGCATCTAGGAAAAAATCCAGGTAATTGAGAATAAATGAGTCAAATGACAAATGAATTGAACCTCCTCCTGAAACACCCCCAATTACGCATTCCCCATCCTGAACAAAAGAAACAAAGGAAATTAAAAATTCTATTGTATATTTTTATAAATTTTGGACTCGGTACATAAGACCCTATTTACTTTGTGAAAATTTTTACATTTTTTATTTCATGTGAAAATTTTTTAAAACAGTTTTTCATTTTCAATTTTAAAAATTTAGAAAATATGTTTATTTTGCAAAAATTAAAACTGTTTTCAAAATCTAAAAATAGTGTAAATGCATTTACTAAAACTATATATATATATATATATATACTTTATGTTTATAAGCATTGCCACGATATAATCCTTGTTTTCGTGAAAATACAAAGAACGTCTTTTTGATGTTTTCACATTTTCTTAAAAAGTTAATTCATTTTCGTGAAAATAGTTTTCATTTTTTATAAGTAAATGCGTTTTTTAGGCCGTTTTCTATTTTTATTGAAAATGAAAATAAAAATTGCGAAAATTTTCACAAATTAAATTAACAGGCCCTAAATTACTATGTTTTCACAAGATTCTGATGGAATTAATCTGGGGAAGTAATCTGGTTCCAAAACCACCCCAAGTAGCATTCGTACACAGGAGAGAGACAAAAAAAAAGAAGGTAAAGCTCTGGAGAACACTAGCTTCTGTTTGGATCTAAGAAAAAGTGAAGGAAATAGAAGTAAAAAGCTTAAAACTGCTAAAGAAGGGAATCCATTTGTTGGCAATTTTTAGCATTTTCTTTTCCTTTATTATTGGAGAAGTATCAAGTATGTAAATACTAATCACAGCATGTCCCCTTATGGCACAGAGGAATGACTAACATTTCTTAAGAGCAGCATAAAAATGTTCTACTAAATTATTGCCATGTTTTCAGCAGGTTGAATACACAGCCCATCAATACCATGATGCAGCAAGCTATGAATCATTACCATACGAACAGGACACCAGACTGAGGTTTTGTCAATCAAGGATCATTTTCTTGAAAGAATTTTTCTTTTTCTTTTTTTGGGCCTGGGGGGATTTTTTTTACAAAAAAAAAAAAAATTCTCTTTTTTGAGTGGGGGAGGGAGGGAGGGAGGGAGGGGTTTGGTGCTTAACATACCTCCTTGTTAAGGACAATCTCCTCATATTCTGCATGGAATTTCACTTGATTATCTGTTATAGATCAAGAAACTGAGATTCCACACTTGTTAGTAAGTAGTAACATTTGAACTATAACATTTGAAACGAAAGAGAACAAACAAAAGCAATGAAAGTTTCCTGTGATATTCAAATTTTCAAATTAATACAATAATGCAGCTGCTTTCATAGAATAGAAATATTTTGGATGGGGTACAAGTGAGCCACCGGCACCTTATATGATACTGAGTTCTTAAATTTTATGAAAATTGGGGAGAGAGGGGCTGGTTCTTACCAAAAAATTAAAGAAGAGAAGGTCTAATAAAGATAACATAGAAACTGCAATAAGGACTTTTACATATCAGTAGAATTGCTCAAATAATGACTCCAGAGAAAGTTTGGGCTCAAACTTCCTACAGTTACCATGTTAAGCTTCTTCCTTTCCTAGCATATTCATTTACCCAGATTGCTGCAATAAGGACTTTTACCAGAAGTTCTGCTTTAAAAGCTTTAAAGAAAGCCCAGATTACAATTTTTACAGGGGTAAAATTAACCTCAAAAGCATGGTATAGGAAGGCATATGCGGAGCAAAATAGAACTAATTAATTTCAAGGTTTTGTCAGCAGATAAATTACCGCGAGCAAAAATCCTTGGGGAAGTAATAATCAAATAACCAAATGGCAGCATTCAATCAGTTAGCTATATTCCATGTGATGATCACCAGCCTTGTAGCTATTGCGTTTTCTCTCTCCTAAGGGTTGTTTAAGGGTTCGAAACTTGATCATGCTACCTTTGAGACCTATATCTTTCATTTTCTACAAAATCTAGGACAACCATATTAATATCATGGCCACAGTTTGTGGCTCATTCTAGAGAGCTAGGGAGGACATTACAGTACCCAACAAGCACATTGAAACATAAGTTAAATTATTCAACATGCAGCATTTCACTGAAAGGAAAATGACATAGAAATCCAAATGTTTCTGTCAATTTATCAAAGAAGAACAAGAGGAAGCATTACTAAGTAGAACTACTCTAATGAGAAATTTAAGAAACTGAGATCATTTTGAATTACTATCGATCCTTTACTATTACTGATCTTGATGACAGAACTTTGAAGTTAAAAGACATTATCTATAAGTGAACAATTTCAGCAGAAAAGGCCAAATAAAGGATTACCTGGTTGCTTGAAAATACGTCTAAACTCTTCTGAAGGTATCCCGACAACCACGTCGTATTCATACTGTGATATATCTATGTTTACAAGATGCAAACATTCGACTCGAATTGTCATCATTTTGAAGTATCCTGTTTGACGAATTCCTGAGATTCAATTCAGTATTAGTTAGACCATACATACGAATATATATATAGAGGTGATTAGTTACTAAAAAGATCAATCATTTTTCTACCTGCAACAATCTGTTTGAATCTCAGAAATATCAAGAGAAAAGTAAGGAAAGTGCTAGAAAGTGCTTATAAATGAATTCCCTTCTTTATCAACAATTAAGGCTCTGTTTGGGTCTCCAAAAGCACAAGGGAAAGGAAAATAAAATGATAAAAATTGCTTATGTGTCGCTTTACTTTCCTTCCCTTTATACTTTCCAACATCCAAACAGAAGTTTAAAAACCTTGATCATTCAAAGACAATGAGAAAACATGTTAATATGAAGAAGAAAGAGAAAGATGAAGGCAGACACGAATCGAAGTGGTCATCATCAAGAAACCACAACAATCTAGGACTAACATTAAATACATCAAGAAACAGCTTGGTTAACTTAGTTTTCTATTTTTAATTCATTTTGTTTTCCCTTAGTTTTCTCTGCAACCAAACAGAATATGGAAAATTTCACAATATCTTTCAATAAAACATTTTACTTTCTTCAAAATACATATGAATTTTCAAGAAATCAATTAAAATGAATCAAAAATAGAAAATTAAACAAGATGGTATATAATTGATATTTTCAAGAAACCAATTCAAACAGCCATAAATGCAAAATTTAATGAAAATGTTCAAGAAAAAATCTAAACATAATTTCATTAGTGCTATATTTACATCTCTGAAAGAGCAATGGAAAGCAAAGAAAAATGGTGAAAAACTTTTACAAATGGATTCATTTTTAAACTTTTCGTTTATTTTCCCACGATCCAAACAGCTAGAGGCTAAAAATTAACTGATTTTCAAGATGAATGGATAAAATGTACTAACTAGCACTGTCCAAGACCAAATGAATGAAGTCGTCTGAATCATCGCCATGGATGGTGACGATATCTTCATTGCGAGCAAACTTCAGAAACCGGTTCAAGGCAAAAAGGTTAATGCCCACATTGCTGTTTTTGTCGCAGCGAAAGTAATCAAAATTCGAAGATCTTATGCGGAGTGATATGATAAGGTTGGAGAATTGAAAGAATGAATCTGCGGCTTTCAGTGTTAGATGATTTGGGGACAAGTTCAAAATGGCATCGGATGCCATGGCCTCCATTAGTGCAATGGCCTTCTTCAAAAGATGCCCTTGAGTTAGTGTAAGCTTGAACATGGTGTGTGTGTGTGTGTGAGAGAGAGAGAGAGAGAGAGAGAGATTGTGGCGGGAAATGAGAGTTTCTACTCGGTGAATTAGTTAAGTTCAACTGTCTGTGTGTTTTCTGCTTCTTTATTGATTCCCAATGGTTTCCAATAATTTCAGATACCTCCCCTTACTTTTTAAAAATCACTGTCCTCCCCATGAATTACATGTCTATAACATCAAAGGCAATATATCCTTTTTTTTGTTTTTTTCTCGCTTTGTGGGAGAGGGGTTTGTTTTTTGTTCCGGGGACTGTCCTTATAATCCCTCAATCCTTTTTTTTATAGAAAACAAGGCCGAAATTTGAACCCCCAATTTTCTCTTCATAGAGGAGAAAAAAAATTATATCATCACGGCTGTATGATTCGTAGTCACTACATTTCAATTCCTTAATATTAGTAAATGCATATTGATTTGCTTTCGTATTTTTTTTTTATTGAAAAAAACTCTTGCAAAAATAAGATAAGTCATTTAAGTACAAAAAAATATAGGAAAATAAATAAATAAATAGTGTCATGCATTTTGTATAAATAACAACATAAGCCCTAGGAAACAAAAAATTAATACATTGTGCCTTGCATTTTGTAATATAACTCCATACAAACTCAAAACAAATTGTGAAAAACCAAAATGAATTTCATCATGATGAGACAATCTACCACTTGATAAAAATTAATTTTTGAGATGATGTGATTTTAAGATTTCTCTTGTGTATGATCAGGTTTCGATTCTGGTTCCGCTTCTGCTTTCTCCTCTGCTTCTGCAGCTAACTCGGCATTTTTCTTATCCGATACGGCTTTAAGGACATGGTTATAATTCCCTTTCTCCATAAAGAGCTGAGCAAAATGGTGTCTGCAGTAAAGAACTCCATCAAGAGCAGCATAAGATGAATGTGTTAAGTGACAACCCCCATGAGCACATTTGAAGCATGACTTGTGGTAGCATTCTTCCTCCATAGTCACCTATTTGGACATGCAATTAACAAAGCCTTATCACAGGCATGCATGTTATCACTTTATTATAATTCTCTTTATTCTATGCCTTATATACCATCCAAACAAACACAAAAACAAAATCTTTAAACTCAATGACTCGACCAATTTAGTATAGTTCAAAAATGAAATCCCAAAAAGAAAACCTACTTTTTGAATCTGTTTGACTACCGAGAAATTATAGGAAAAGAAACTGAAAGAAAAAGAAAGTTTCCTTTTTCTTTCCACAATTTTTTCAACAGCCAAGCAGAAGATTTTTCTCAACAATTGTTTTTATCGTCTAATCATCACTAAATTCAACAAATTTTCCTTTTTCTTTCCACAATTTTGTCACTAACCAATCAAAAAAAAATATTCTCAATAATCGTTAAGATCGTCTAATCCTTCCTTAATTCAATATATTTTTCTTTTTCTTTCCACAATTCCCAAATAAGATCATTTTAATGTTATAGATGTATGTATATAAGATTAGGGCTACAGAATTGCAAACCTTCTCCAGTGGGTACACTGTTTTATGACAACTAGAACATTTGTCTTGTGTTCCACAGAACAAGGAAGAGAGTTTGCTAGGGGCCCTAGACTGTAAAATATTAACAAAATTCATATATTATCATTAGTATGAAATAAAAATAAAAAAAGAACGCAAGAAAAAAACATATATATATATATATATATATATATATATATATATGAGGACATGTTTGGATGTCCTGTGAAATTCCTTCTCATTCGAGGGCAAAAATTCGATCCTCCAAAATGGACCCATCACCACAAATGATTTAAAAGAAAAGAATAGAAACTGGTCCTATTAATGTAACAAAATTAATCAATTTCAAATGCTATGTTAAATCAAAACAAAATTGGTTTATAAATATCTTGTGGAAATAAACTTTATTTCCACAAGATATCCAAAGGCACACTCTAAAAGCATGTAAAAACAGTATAGAATCGCGAATTAATTACCAATTCATTGTGCCTCTCAGACTTCCCTGCTGCTAAAATTAACATCACAAACCAACATATAATTAGGGAAGAAGAAATGAAATCCTCAACACCAAAAAAAAAAAAACAGAAGAGGGTGGAAGTGAAGAGTCTCACCTGTTTGAAAATTCTTGCTGAAGTTGCCAGATTCCTTGAAAAGTTGCTCAAAATGAGTCTTGCAATAGAGGACACCATCCATGGAGGAGTAGTTGCTCATCTATGAAATATTTGTCAAGATGTAACTTATTATAAACAAACTCTTTCTTTTTGTTTGGATCTCGAAAAGAATGAAAGGACAGAAAATAAAAGAAAAGAAAAGAAAAAAAAGCTTTAGAATACCACAAATAATCCGTTTATAAGCAATTTTTAGCATTTTCATTTCTTTTTCTTCATGATTACCGAGATCCATGCAGAGCCACTAAGGCTTTTTTTTATAAGCAATATGCAACTTATTTGTTCTTCAAAATATCACTATTTTTTTAATGGCAGATATTTCGAAAACCAACCGTCAGATCACTTTGATTTTTTGCAGGCATGACATACAGAGGAGGGGCATCTAATCCAACGGTCAGTTTTACGAACTATCATCTAAAATTGGCCATATGGAGCCGACCTTACGTAAAGTTGCGTAAGGCCGGCCTTATAGTATCATCCCTATATATATATATATATAATCATCATATCTGCCTCATAAAACTAAAAGGACCCATGAATCATTTGAATCAAATAAATGTTATATATCATGAATTATAGTAATTTTTTTCTCCGAACCATTAATCTTTAAATTGAACATTTCTCCATAAAATAAGAAAGTCTCAATTGGGATTCATTTCGGACGACAAATTTTTATCACAATTAATTTACCGAAATCACTTTACAACAACACGAAAAACAAAAACAAAAAACAAAAACAAAACAAAACCCATCAAGAGAAAGATAAAAGAAGAAACATACCACAAGAGTTCCCTTGCAATGGCTGCATTTGAAGCATGATTTATGGTAAGAAACTCCATCAGCAGACAACAAATCAACCACATACACAGTCTTATCACAACCATTGCATTTATCCAGAGTTCCAGTGAATGCCATTTTTTTTTTTTTTTTTTTTGCCTTTTCCTCCTTAATTCCCACAAAATCAAAGACTCAAAAAATATTTAAAAAATCCTGGTTAATTTGTCAAAAAAAGAAAGAGACCTCGAGGCACCTTATCGATACCCAGTTCAGACAAAATGAGATTGAACAAAGTGTTTGATTGTATAAAACAAAACTAATTTATATCAAATTACAGTGGATTTATTTTCGGCTTTTTTCTTGCATAATTGCAATTATGAGGTAAAGATGGAAGGTTGATGCTCTAAATGCGGGCGTAATCCGATTGAAATGGAGTAAAAGAAGGTTGGTAGTGCTGACCTATTCTTAAGAAACAAATTTGGAAATGAAAAGCCAGCTGTTTTGGTAGTTATGTTGGTTGAAAAGTACTTCTGTTTTTAAGAATATCAAATATATAACAAACAATTAGCACAAGTTAAAGAGTCAATCTAGATCGTTCATTTGGGTAAGATAGATAAGAATCCGATGAGAGATGGTAATTGAATGGTGCAAAATTAATTTTTGGAGTTGGTAGGGTTACTGATTTTTTTTTTCTTTTTGAATACCGTGTTTTTAATGATCTTTTTTTTTTTTTTTTTTTAAGGTAAAGATACAAGTCTGGTTGGATTTTTTTTTTAATGATCATCTGCTTGGATTTATTTGGATACTAAGATCATGACATATCGTCCAAATATGAGTATCATTTATCTTTCACTTTAGATAATATATCATGGTAACCAAGTAAACCCAAGCATAAAAAGATCCAATCAAAGGATCCAGACTCGTCTCGATATAAAAGATCTAATATTTCATCAAATTTTTGAATTTATTCTTTTTTCTTTTTTTTTGGATAATTAATCTATTCTTTCTTCTATGGGAACCTTACCTTAGGAACGTTTAAAAAAATAAAAAAAAATAAAAAATAAAAAAAAGGCCTTTCCAAATAATACAATAATGAAGAAATGGAAATTATTTGAATAATTTTACTTCATTTAGGCTATGGGGACTTAAAACTGTAGACCTTCTCGGTAAAAGAAAATTATTATAAATAATAAATTGAGATTGCATGAACTTAGATCAATCAAATACTAATATCTTTTTGGAATGATTTGGCCTAATGAATTCGTCCATTTCGATTGTATCCATATCCATGTACGAATATGTAAAACCTGCTTCATTTAGATCAGAAAAATGTATGGTTGTATGAAACCATGTGCTATGACTCAAATCCGTATTCAATTCTATTTTTGATACGGACAGTTGACAGTTGAATTCAATTTTTTCTATTATTTTGATATCCGAAATAGTGCACAAAAAGGCCCCCCAACTCCAAGTTGTTCAAGAATAGTGGCACTGAGTTTCTCGACCCTTTGTCTTAGGTTTAGTCAGTTCTATTTCTTGATGTAGGTGGGGAAACAGAGCATTAAACAATTAGGAATATACAGAGCTGGCAAATTAGGGGGCCTCATTTTATCTGTCATCTGTAAAATCAGTGCTTTTCAAGATTGTCAATTCTTTAAAACTGCAGGGTCCGAGTTTAATTTCAAATGTACAACCTGTTTATGCATTGAATGGTAAGGATTACCACCTGTTGTACTTTCTTTCAGAGAAGTTGAGAAGTTAATTACATTTTTTGTGTGGAAAAGTATACTTCCACAAACACAACGAATTGTAGTATGTCTAGCCACAGAGCAAACAATTAAGCCTACAATGCCACCTGAACCACTCAATCATGGAGGCAACACAACTTGCTGGCACAAAATGAGATCTGAAATGGTCTTTCCGTGCCGGTCAATCCTCCGAGAACAGTTGACGCCACCATCTAGAATGTTCCGGACCACAATGTTTAAAGAATGGATTCCGTTAACTTCATAAATCTCCTCTTTAACATGCTCGTCGACCCATTTGTCTCTCTTAATGATGGCATCTGAGTCCGAAAATGAAGATGTATTCAAAAGGGGTGAGACTACACTCTTTACCCATTGGGGTGTTATGATCATCTTCAGCCTCTCAAAATCTGGAGGGAAGTGGGGAATGAGGGAAAAATTCAGGTCATTGCCTTTGTCTCCAGCCCTGCTATGGGCTACCTCGTGGAGAGGAATCTTCTGGCCAGATGGAGCAGGGGAGAGATCCATTTCTGATATAAAATCCGTATCTTTTTGTGTCATTGGCAGCAATACTGGTTTGCGCAAAGCTTGGGTTTTCATCTGATCCTCTTTATGGTCAATTCCTTGACTATTTGATTTCATTATTTCAGTGCACTTTACTTCAGTTCGCCAGAAAACATGCTCACGTCCAATCTGTATCATCAAACAAAACAATTTTTAAAAATTTATTGTCTCACACTATATCGTGCTGCTATAGGTGTAATCGATGAAAATTGACCATTTTAACATACTACGGGGCATATTAGAAGAGTTCAAAAGAAAAGGAAGAGGAGGAAGAGGGGCGAGGGACAGAAAACTCGAGATTACTTTGGAATAGTAATGAGAATATGGCTTAATTTTAAGGCCTGAGAGTAGTGAACAATGATTGCTTGAACTGAAACAAGTTTTTTAAGAATCGACTCTAGAATCATCCTGATATTGATAACAGAATAAAATCAAAGTAGTACTATTGCAGAGAGGGGGAAAGAACTGTACCAGTTCCCTTTTAAGAATAATTTCTTTCTTGTGTCCAGTGCTGCATTTAGTAACCAAACAGAAGGATCATGAACAAATATAGCAAGAAAAGCAATTAAGTGACTAGTCTCATGACAGAGAAGTAACAAAACGCAGAAAATAAAGATTAGAACTCACAACTGTGTGCAATCTAACCCAATTATATAATACACTTCCATTGCCAAGAATCAATGCAGTAGTACAGTAAGTTGTGATAATTGATGGCAAATTATGGTGTTAATCGCCATCGGAATTATTGGCTGTTATCCCACTGGAACTTTCCCAGGTTTCCTGCTTTAAAAGGTTAGGAAAAAAAAGTCTACCGGAATTACTGACTGTTATCCCACTGGACCTTTCCCAGGTTTCCTGATTTAAAAGGTGCTATTTCTCATGACTTACACTGATGCATGATCATGGAAATTAAAAACAAAATTAGACCGAGTTTCAAAAATTTCAAAAAAATACAAAAATACAAAAAAATCAAATCAAATGCTCCACTACAAAAACACTAGCAATTTGGCATAGGGCTGTTGACATAAGGTGAGACTGAGCTCAACTGCGAGGCTTGTAGCTGAATCCAAGCCTCAAGACCAGCTCATCTACCTTAAACAAGCCTATGCAGAACGAGGGTAAGTACAGCATTCTTAAAATGTATTGAAAATGTAATACTATCTCCATGTAAAACTTATCTGTGCAGGCAATCATAATATCTTATCAGGCAACCTTTTGTAAGCCCCGCAAATTGTGGTGGGTTGCATTTGTATAAATGCTTTGGGAATCAACTTTATGATCTCTAAATTTTTGTAACTCATGGGACATTGAGCCTTAACTGAGCCAACAGTCTAATGGTAACTTAGCTGAACCAGAACCAATGCCAAATACCAATATTCATGAACTTGCACCACTCCCACAGATTTGGCTTATATTGGCTCATTTATAGTGATCATTCTCTAATCATTCCTGTTAAGAAATGTCCTAGCAAATATTAAATTCTCAGTAACATGTTGATTTTAGAAACAAGAAGTCAAAAATAAATGCAAGCGCTGATAAGAAATAACCTGATACCACCACCGCCAGCTGGTCCATTTGTGTACAAAGCTGTGAACTCTTTAGCAAATTGGACTGCACATTCCTTTTGCTCAAATAGGCCATCCATGCGTAACCTAATATCATCACTGGCCCTCAGCATTGAAGTACTGTTGTCAACACTGGTTGCCTTCAAACTATCAAGTCCGATAATATATGAAATTATATGATTGTTAACACCAGGAATCACTTCTTCCATCCATGATCTAACCTAATAAAATATGAAAAATATGTTGGTTCATAACAAACTATTAGCTGAAATAATTGAATGCTTCAAGTAATCTCTTCAAGCAGCAGTATCAATACAATAACAGTCATTTCAGGGAGTCAGGCAGCGCAATATAAAGGCTACAATTTTATGTACCAGAAATTCTGCAGCTTTCGCCCGTTTTAAACATCCATACCCTCCGTAGGAAATTTCTCCCCAACCTTTCCATCCACAGTCCTGAAAACTAGAAGAACTAGAACATCAGCAAGGACAAAAATCACTAAGAACAAAGAGAAATGCCACCGAGACTGTTGCTCCACATAAACACTGATCGTGAATACAGAATTTAACCCAAAACAGAATACTAAATCAGAAAGGATGAGAAATATCTCATACATAAGGGGAAAACAAATGAGAATGTATCAGCGATAAACAAGCATTACAAGTAAAAGTAAATTGGCAGCGCAATTGAGTTATCAGTAGGAACATATAAAAACAGTAAAATGCAGAAGCATGTGCCATAGAACCAATGTATTCCAGACAGCGCAAAGAAAAATCTCTAATGGAGCAGACTATAATCGAGTTAAAAATAGTGAGCAACATCCAAAGGGCTAAGATGGTACATCTGGCACCGTCAACCCCCATTTAATGAAATTGTGAGCATATAGACAAACATATACATACAGTTGTACTCCTACCCAGTAGTATGTGCACAAAAACCAATTGCTTTTTCTCCCTTCCAGTTAGGGATTGACTATACATAAGCTTTGAATTCAAATATGGGATACATTGTGACCAGGAATCTAATAGGAATAGTAATGACTTACAAAGTATTTACTAACAAAATGGTTCTAAAGTTCTATTGGACATAAGACACACATGACAAAACTGCAGTTCTTTTGTTTTTCATCTTTTTATGAAATAGTAAATTACAATTTGATAGAAGTTCGCTCATTAGAGAAGTTAGAATTCATAATCGACATCCACACTAAACTTCAGTATTAAATTAACTTTTTTAAAAAAACACCTTTGATTGTCTCATAAGATCTGTCAACTTGAGGTCAGAAGAATAAAATGTGATACACATCAAAGTAAAATCCTTCACTTCAGATACAGCTGAATACAATGAATCTAGACTAATGCATTCAAGAAGTTACCTCAGGAACCAACTGCAACAGTTTATCAGGCACTGATCCAGTAGATGGTTTCGCCCCAGCACAGAGAACTTTACTGCTTGATAATGACTGAAATGAAACATCTCGAATATCTATTACCTGCTTCAAAAAAGATGGTCTTGAATTAGTTTTATCTGCAAAATAAATTCAAAAGGTATCTTCCAAATAAAGTCAAAAAATTTTTCAAAGGTACAACACCAGCATATATTTGCTGGCCTTACTTACCACATCAGGGGTAATGTAAACACCCGGATCCCCAATCTCATAAAGAAGTTGCTCAGCACAAGTGCTAAAATTCAAAACTCCACCACTACCAACTGCCTTTGCCACACAAACTTCTCCATCAACACTAACTTCCGCAAAAGGAAGTGACAAATCTAGAAGCTGGGGGAAAGATATGTCCCGGTACTTATCTCCTACATGAGGGAAAATATGTAACCTTTCATCGTATTATGGTGTGGTGATCAATTGGAATCGTATAATGTTAAAAACTTTATTTCTATCTCCACAACCCCACAAATGTACTGATAAAAACTCACTTGGATGCATGAAGTATCCTCCTGTGAGTTGACAACCACACTCTAGAAGGTGGCCAGCCAGAGAGCCTTGCGCGAGCTGCTTCAAGTCATCCCAATTCCAACCCAGTTCATAAACCTAATAACATACAGATGAGATCATTCAAATTTCAATCAATAAAGAAAATAAAGTGCATCAAAGTAGGTAAAATGGAGGTATTAAATCTGATTTTAACCTTAAGATTGCGAACAAGATATTATTCAAATTGCAAACTTCTAACCATGGAAGAGAATAAACATGCATGCCCAATCTTTGGATTCATTTTCATGTAGCAAAACCTCTTACTAATATTTAACAACATTTAAGTTCCAATCCTTGATTTTTTCTTTGTTTTTTTGTTTTTTCTTTGTTTTTGTTTTTTTTATCTTCTTGTAAGTAGGACTCCTTGTCCTCTTTGGTTTTTAATATAATCGTTGATTATCAAAATAAATAAAAAAAGTTTCAATCCTTGATTTCTTCAAAATTGGAAATCTTGACTTCTCCATATGATCAGATCTTAATTATGAAAACATTAAAGACTCGGGTATTTCAGCTGGAACAGCTGACTATGTGGTCATTAAGCTATTTTAATCCCAAAACATATATCATGCAGGACAAAAGACCACAGGCCTGACAGGAAAGTAAAAAAAATTATTTACAAAACTAGAAAAATTGTGTCAACATATTGTACAGTTCTAAAAAGAAAGCAGATATCTGACAGAACAGAATTAAAGGTTCATACCATTGGACCTAAGAATAAGGCAGCATCAGCAACCCGAGAAGTAATGATAATGTTAGGTTTGTACTTTTCCAGGCATTCAACAATAGGAGCCGCTCCCAGATATGTGCTAATGCCCTTCACAAACAGGAATCAACAGCTGTGGGTCAAATTCTTTAACATCTGGAACAAAATAATAATGAAAATATATGATTCCATCATTTACATACTATCCTGAATAAAAATGCAAATAAGTGCCTGCTAATGCAAAGCTACAGAGAAAATGAAACATAAATGTATGAAATGTAACAGTTATGAACATTAAACACTAACAAAAAGTACACGTGCAGGAGTACCGAATTCTTACACCTTCCATGATATATGACTTCCCAGACGAGGATCCTGACCCTGAGTGTGTAAACAAAGCATAAATGACTATAATGTAGGCTTTATTCACCTTCTAAGAAGAAAGAAAAACTTGTACACATAATACCCCATTCAAATATTGAAAAAACCTTGATTGAAATTAGAATTGTGTAACATGTGGTCTCAATAAATAACCTTAAATATTTACAGTATTCATTTAGCAGCTTTCATAGATCTCCAAAAAGTACCTGTTTTTGTGGCAGCAACCTCATGAGCCACAGCAACAGAAATACTAAGCCCCAGGCTGGTAGCTATTTCTAAAACTTTTTCCTGAGCACCAAGTGGATCCACTTGCAAAAAGAAGGGGAAAAGTGGATTTAGACAAGCAAAAGACACTGATCCAAAGAAGACCATCAATTAAAAGCAAAAGGCAAACTCAACAGAATGCATGTTGATTCAGATTCTTTAGCTTATTACTTGCACCCATGTTGGTAATTATGCAAGTTCCTCTCTCCACAGCCAAAGGTAGAAGCAGGAGCATCCATTCTGAAACTGCATAATAATTGAAAAATGTCTGAGAACAAACAACAAGAAAAAGCATAGGATTATACTAATACCACATTATTGTTACAATCACTACTGTAATGCACGTCACAACAAGGACACAACAACAGAAGACGGACGATGGAAACATACTCTGAGAATCATAACCATCACCACCAGACACCATCACTTGGTATCGTTCAGCAAGTGTACGCTCTGCTAGACATTCAAGAACAATATAATTTAGTTCTTTGACTCTCTGAAGCAACTTAAGAGCTGCCAGCGGCCTGTCGCCACCAAACCCAGCTCCACAACCAATGTAAACTTTGTCCCTTCGCCTCTGAGGATTCACTCTCTGCAATCCAAATTTAACACAATTTTACTCGGTTCCTTCATTTCTTTCCTATTTTAGATTATACACAATAGAAGTAAATGAAAACTAAGCTAACCAGCTTGATCGTGCAATCGTGAACCTCATCGCTATCCTTGCATTCCATTGACCCCGACGTAATTAAGAGCAATGTAACCCTATAAGCAATTCAACAATCGGAATAGAACATAGTTGTGATAATGGAAACTTATGCATACAAATCCTTTTGACTGTTAAGGTTGAGAGGGTGCAAATTACACAATAATCAGACAATTTCTAAAACATAGGGCAGACTCATTTAGAGAAACAAAACCATCATATTATTAACAAGTGAATAAAGCTAAAAGAGACAAACAAAAAATCAAATCATTTAACTACTAGATTGGTAGAATGATATACACTTTTAGCTGAATAAAAAAAAAAATCAAGTTACTCTTGAGTTTGAGATAAGAGAGAGATTGACTGTCTTCGTCTCCAGATATCCCGCCTCTGAAAGCTTTTATGGAAAATATATATATGGCGACTGTACGGTCGGTGATACTGTTAACGACGATGAAGACGAGGTATCGGCGTGAAAGATTACATATCAACATTGAACTTCTTTCAAAATGACCCTTCTGTCCCTTCCCATGACGGTAATGACCTCCGATCATCACTCATTCACTCCCGACTTACTAGTTGGCACAAGTGTCCTCGCATGCTACATGACTGTCACGCTAATACAACTAAGTATGGTTAGTAACATCTGCACATCATCCAGTGAAAAAATAGAATATTCAGATCATAATATATCATTCAAATATATTTAAATATATTTAAATCCAAACAGATAATATTTAAATATATTCAGATCATGACACATCATCCAAATATATTCAAATTCAAATAGATAATATTCAAGTATATTCAGATCATGACACATCATCCAAGTATATTCAAACCTAAACAGAAAATTTAAACTCGTCTTGGAAAAAAAAAAAACATGCATGCATTGTGGAAGTAAATATTTTAGTTTCCAATAGTTTTTAAAAATATTGTTACATATGATGATTTTAAAAACTAATATGATTTAATTGATGATGCATTTAGCAATTTTTTTTAAAAAATTAATAGACATGATGACTAATGTGGTAGTAGACATGCCAATCTAATTTATAAATAAAATTGCCAACATGGCTTACATTTACTATCACGTCAATACTAATAGACATGACGACTAACATGATATTTTAAACTCGTAGTAATTATTACATTAAGTGTCATATTTAATTTATTATGCTAATGTGAGTGATTGATCATAAACACATTGCACATTTTATAATCTTCAATTTTTCGTCTATCGAAAGAATTTATACCCCACAAATCCTATTTGAAACATACCTATTAAAGAGGTATGTGACACTGAATTTGAAATATTAACCATCCACAATTAAGATGAAAAGAGTACATGTGATAGACTAGATTTTCAGTAAGCCAGTACCACCCTTGTAGAATCCTTATAGAAGGTGTTTGGTGTGTTTCATTCCTCTATTCCTTCATTTACGTGGCTGAACTTGTCGGACCTGTAGTTGAAACGGCTAAATTTTGAGTTGCGGAACTGAATGCGAAGTTGCACCCCTGTGCGAAGCTGCGCCCCAGTGCGGAGGTCTCCTGAAAAGGATCAGATAGTCTGATACCAAAGTCAGTATATGACATATTAATATGTCTAAAATGAGAGAGGTATTGCGTACCGTGATTGTCTACTGTATGTCCCTTGTTTCATTGAGAGATCCTCCATAAATAGGTTAGATACATGGGCGAAGCCACATGAGAGTGAGGGGGGAGGGGCAACTCAAATTTTTTTATTTTAATTTTATACCCTAAATTATGAATTTGCCCCTCCTAAAATTTTCTTAATCCATTTATTTTACTTTTCTACACTTCACTGTTTTTTTAATTTTTGTTTTCCCTTCCATATAAAAGCTCTGACCTCACCCAATGCTTTCAAAAGATGGGATCTCGTAAAGGATAATTGCAAATGTATTGAATTGAAATATAATTTATCATATATCAAAGAATTACAAATTTTTGAAATTTTTTCTACCTCAAACTAATACAATAAATAAATAATTAAACAAAAGCATTCTCGATTTTTTTGATTTGGGATAAAGTATTAACAACCAATTAAAGGCCTCATTTGTATCAACTTTGCTTAAAATTATTTTTTGAGAATTATCTTTTTTGCATATATTTTTACAATTATGTCCAAATCAACTCATGACATATTAATTTCATACTAGAAGTTATGGTGGCAAAAATTAGAGTACCTAACTTTGGCCAACTATTTTATGTTTTTTGAGTCATCTAGAAGTGATTATCGTTCATCTTCATGGATCAAAAAAAATTTGAATGAACGAATTTTGGCTCAATAGTTCATATCTCTCGATCCCTTCATGGGATGAGGTTCCAAGTTCAATTCTGCATAAATGAGGTTCTTGGCTTATTTGTTGTTTGCCCCCTTCCCAATTGACAACCACTAACTCTACTAATATATATCTTCTGGCAAAAAAAAAAAAATTGAATTCTAAAAGTGATTTTTGGCAAAGTGAGTCCAAATGAAGCTAATGTTCGCCTCCCCTGAATTTCTGGCTTCGTCCTTAGTTAGATATCCTGTAGGATAAGTCATGGAGATCTTTAGAAGGTGGCTGACAGGTCACCTTTATCCAGCCTTTAAAACTTTATCGTCTTCCCAATAAAACTTTGTAAGGGTGGGGATATCTTTGATGAGTTATGGATGAGAAAAATGGTTCCCAGAGTATACTTACCAATTGAGTTAGTAAGCAAATGTAACCTAGCAACTATTCTAATAGCAAACATTTCATTATTGAAGGAAATTACTATGTATTATACATTCAGCAGTACCACTTTTCTCGCGTAGGAGTGGATGTAGTCTTACCCCATGCAAACATTAGACAAGTTACCATCATCCTGGCATGAGTGGATAAGATCCATCCTTCATGGTGCGGGGTATACCTTTAATATGAGAGACGATAATATTTTTTTACAGTATGGATGAAAAAATTTAATATTATTAAATCAACAAAATAGATAAAAATCATTATGTGACATATCATATCAGCTGTCTTATTTATATATAGACTGTTGTGGTGGCTGATATAATAAGCCCCGTTGATTTATTTAGCACTTTATGAGACTGCTTGAACACTTTATTATCTCAAAAAATAAAATAAAATATAAATAAGATCTTTCATGAACCTTTTAGCCACTGATGAAATAAATTAGACAAAAATAGATAAAAATAAATTTACTATAAAAAAAAAAAGAATGGACAAAAATAGCTTTTACTATTAAAGATGCTGCCCGATATGATTTTTTAATACAAATTTACAATAAAAAAATTATGTTTATATTTTATTTTTAGCAGTGAAGAAATCAAAATTGTCTATTTTTATTGGTCTCTTTATTTATTTATAGCTGTAAAAATTCCTTACGGCACTGCATAGCATTCCTTTTTTCAAAGGACAAGGAAGCCAGCAAGAGGGTATTCCCGTCTCTCAAAAAGAAACTTCTCAATGGTAAATTTCTTCAGTCTGTGGGGATATTATCGTCCTTATACTTTCCTGTGCCTGTTCGTTCGGCAACAGAGTATGTGTTGATCTTGCTGGTTCGAGAGCGAGAGAGAGAGAGAGAGAGAGAGAGAGGGAGGAGGGAGGAAGATGGTGATGTCGCCAGTGGTGAACACGTACCCACTCTCGAGCTACACATTCGGAACGAAGGAACCAAATATGGAGAAAGACACTTCAGTCGCTGATCGTCTCGCTCGGATGAAAGTCAAGTGCGTAAAGTATTCTCCATTCACAATCCAAACCCCACAAACCCTCGCCCTCTGTTTGGTTCTCGAGAAAACGGATGAAAAGAAAAGTAACCAAAGTTTTGAAATCTCAGATTTTTTTCATCATTTGGACTTACGAAACTGTAATCTCCATGACTCCACGTACACACACACACGTTGCTAAACAAGGCTAATAGAATTACTCGTTTTACTTAAATTTTTATTCTTTCAGAAACCAAAACGACGAAAAACAATGAGATTTTTATTTTATTTTTATTTTTTATACTTTCCTCTGTTTTCTCAGCAACCAAACGGAGGGTAAAGTAGTAAACAGCATTACGTTTCTTCTTATTGTCGTTCTCTTCGGAACCAAACCCTAGATTGAAGTAGTAGAAAAACAACCGAAAACATAAGATTCGATTTTTTTTTTTTTTTTAAAATGTTGTTTTTAACCTTTCGCCGTTTTCTCATAAACCAAACGGAGGTATAGTAAATCTGAAGTTTAAATGTTAAACGGCATTAGGGTTTCTTCTTATTGTCGCTTCAGACCAAAACCCTAAACCAAACATCTTGTTCCAGGGTTTTGCTGCGCATCAGTATTTGTTTTAGTCCTTTTCCAGATTGTTGTGATTTGTACTGTTTGATTCAGGGTTTCAATTTGAGCATTTTCGTTTTTTATTTTTTGGTCAAAATTTGAGATCATAATAGCAAAATGGAAGTAAAAGAACATCAGATTTTGAATGAGATGGAAAGTAATTTTTTTCCCTTAGTATGCCCAGTTGAATTTCTTTTTATTCTGCAAAGTTATTGCTTGTGCATTAACAATGCATGTGTACTTGTCTGTGCCCGTAGTTCTGATTCTATTGTTGGGTATGGAAAGAACTGATGAAAGAGTTATATTCCGCATGGCTGGAAAATTTGTTCGAAAATCTCGTGACTACGTTTGTTGTTGGACCAACTTGATTTTCATTTTGGGTAGCTTTATCTATTATCCACTCTATGTTATGAATTTATGATGCATGAATTGATTAGTTCTTTTCATTTTGATTTACAGTTACATGAAAGAAGGCATGAGGACTAGCGTTGAAGCTATCTTACTGGTTTTTACTTACTGCCTTCACCCAAAATACTGCCTTCTGTCTTATATCTGTTAGATTATCATATATTCATATGTTCTATTTCTTATATATCTTATTTGCTTTACCAATGCTCTCCTTTTGTGTATGAGGGCATACGAAGACTTATTTGCAAGCAAGACAACTTGTTACGTTAGTGTCAACTTGGGAATTACATAGGTGTATTTTGGGTGAAAGCAAAATTTTCTTCTATGAATATATAACAAAGGCGAAAACAATTTTTTTTTTTTTTTTAGTATAAAAATGTCAAAAAAATAAAAATAAAAATAAAAAATTGCTTGAATTCAGTGGGGGTGATTCTTGTATTTAAAACTTTGAGATGAGCTCATTGTCGTTCCAAAAACATAGGGGAGATTAATGTTAGTTATTGAAACCTTAGGTGAGGTCCTTGCAATTTACACTGCAATTTGGGTAGCATTACACTGCAATGCAGATATTTATAAAGTTAATGCTTGATGTATTGATTTATTATGGTAGAAATTCAGCTTTACAAATTTGTGTTACAGGAGAAAATTTGTTGAACAATCTGTTGTGGTTTACATATGTATAGGCAGAATGTGGTACAAATTCTTAAGAAGTTAAGATGGATCATTTGGTGTCACAAAGGTTACATAAGCCACATTATTAAATTTAAATAATCAGTACGGTAAATTGGGGAAGTTATTGCTATGAAATTGAAATTTAATTAAGAAGTTATACGTACGTGTGTGCGCGCGCGCGCACGTGTGTGTATTGAGTTCAGTGCTACTTTTGCATATAAAATAAATTGAGCCTTGTGCAAGTGATTTATGAAAGTGAAATGTATCAAATTACAGCAATACTTGTTGTGGACTAAATAACATTAGGGATGATTGATCTGTCATCGGACTGTTAACAGATATGTTATATTTTTATATAATTTTGATTATTTTATTATATTTTGCTGAAAACTGTAGTGGCTTATCCAAAAAAAGAAAACTGTAGTGAATCTTATAATGTACTATTTGAGTTCACGTTTGAGGATATTATGATCTCATTTGGAGCTAACAATTTTGATTCCTTCCCCTAAAACTCCCCTCAAATGCAAAGTGTCACCTCAAATGCCTTCACTTCCTCAGCTAGCACCACTACACCAAGACAACCACCTCCATTGTAGGAGCCACCCACCTCTGCCACCACAATCTTGCCATGACCATGGCCAGTATCCCCAACTGGAGTTGTTGGTTGCCAATGAAGCTGTCTCCTCTTCTAGTGCCACCACCACAGCCTCTGCCAACCTGCCATTACCAACTCCTCAAGCCTTGTAATGTTTCCCTTGGGAACTAATGAAGGGTTTTTGTTATTTTGTTACTAGATTTGATATCTCTCTCAAACCCCTCTTAGGTACTGTCTTCTAAGCCTAAAATAACTTCAAATCCTCTTCCAGCACATGGGAATTCTTACATGGCAGGACCATCAGTCAATATGTGACAAGACATACCTAGAACCCGACTAGAGTGATGCTAGTACTAATTGTTTTTTTTTTTTTTTTGGCCCTTCAAATCTTCATAGTTCCTAACTTCCTATCACATCCTTTCCCCTGGTAGTCCTACACCTAATCTAAATGATCAGTTCGGATGAGTCCTACTTATTTTCTGACTTAAATTTTCAATCCTCTACACAGACCCTAGCCCTTGAGTTCCCTTGAAGTCATATGTTAGGGAGCGCTATGCGATGCAGCCCAATATAAAAAAGAGACTAATATAGGGTAAATTTACTTTGCCTAATCCATCCCTGCTTTCTATTATAGAGGCTCAGAATGTGCAGGAATTGGCCTGTCTTCATTTGTACATCATACTTGTGAAGCCACGTACTGAGTATGTATTTAAAATTGTAAAGTAATGGTGTTAATGTGGGTTACATAAATTTTAGAGTTCAATTTTGATTAAGAGGGTAATTGGTGGAGCTATCTTTGGCATTAGGTAATTAATATGTTTTCTTCTCATGCACAGCACTTGGCACCAATTTCTATCTTTTGTGACTGAATATGTTTTCTTCTTGTAAGACCACCTGTCACCGAGGCACCAAGCATTTATCATTTGTAACTAATGGTCTAATGTTCAGTAAACACGATAAATCTTAGCTGTGTTACTGTATTGCAGATTTTATTCCTCATTTTTCTCTGAATATCCCCTTGCAGGTTCAAGAGCATAATCATCCCCACATTCTTCTTCTGCAAATCGGAAACACCTTTTGCAAACTCCCCGGTGGCCGTCTGAAGCCCGGAGAAAATGGTATAATTTTGTCACCAATCTTACCAACTCCACTCCCCCCCTCTTCCCCTTCTCTGATGTTTCTTTCTAATGTTTGCAGAAATTGAAGGTTTGAAAAGAAAGCTGTCAAGCAAACTTGCTGCCAATTCACCTTCGCTTCAACCTGATTGGAAGGTCTGTTTGTTCAGTATTTCTAATAGTTTAGTATGTGGAAAACAGAAGTGAAAAATAACTCTTAGTGGAAGATTGGGGAAGCAAATGAGAAATACCAAGCAGAGGGTGTTAAAAGTCAGTTTGAATTGGCGAAATTTCTTTCCTTTTCTTTCTTGTTTTTCTGTTAGTGAGATAGTCAAAAGATAAAGAAGGAACTAATTCTTGTGTTAAATGTGTAACCAAAGAATTATCAAGCATTTCCCTGGCGATTCCTTGGGTGCTTCTCCACTGTTTACTCAGCAGTCAGCACGAATTGGAAGCCACCATAGGAAATCTGTATCCAAACATGTTCTTTTCATTGTTCATTTTCAAGAATGATAAATATGAGCACTGCCCCTCTCAACTTCTTAGATTGTTAGGAAACAAATCTAGAATATTATATGATACATCTTGATGTGCAGGGGAATTGATTGTTTATTAATGGTGCCATTTTGTTGCAGATTGGTGAGTGTGTGGCTATCTGGTGGAGGCCAAATTTTGAAACATTAATGTACCCGTACTGCCCTCCCCACATCACAAAACCCAAGGTAAAGGACATTTTCTCTTCAGAATGCCATGGTTATACTTTTCAAGACACAAAATACTCTTCGATTCTCCAAACTGAAGATACTTTTTATGATCCAGGAGTGTAAGAAGCTTTTTGTTGTTCACCTGTCTGAACGAGAGTATTTTGCTGTACCAAAGAATTTGAAACTGCTTGCTGTTCCCCTGTTCGAGCTCTATGACAATGTTCAGGTGAACCAAAAATTAAAGCCTTGTTCCTGTCTGCTATTTCAGAATTAATTATTTTTTCTCTGTTTAAAGGTCATCACTAGCTGTAGTTTTTAGAAGCATTATTTAAGACATGCTAATAATAACATGTTAGTGTAGTTGGATGCTGGAGAGAGAGAGAGAGAGTTTTTAACTTTTGAAATTTGCTCATGTATATTCATTTTACAGGGGGAGGGAGGGAGTTTTTAACTTTTGAAATTTGCTCATGTATATTTATATCATCGTTACATTCAATTTGGATGCTGCCTGAATGCTGAAACATGGTTTGCTTACTTCGTTACAGAGATATGGTCCGGTCATTTCCACAGTCCCGCAGCAGCTGTCCAGATTTCAGTTCAACATGATCAGCACATGAAAAAACACACATATTACTAGAGGAGCCTGCCAGTCAAACTTAAAACCAGCTATTACTTACTATGAATAGTGATCTCTCCTAGTTTGCAGCTTTCAATTCGTTACATATGGCCTAGGTTTTTGTAGTGTTAACCTGCAGAAAATAAGGTCCTGTTGTAGTTAAATTTATGTGCCTAGGCTTTTAGAGTGTGGTGTGCTTGTAAGTCCTATTTAACCCAAAAAAGATGATTTATGTTTGTGTTTAGTTGTGTTAAAATCAAAACAAGAAATTTTAAAAATGCTACATGGAGTTATTCGTTGCATGCAGGTAGGTTTAAGCTGGTGCTTCCCCTGGATTTTTTTAGCAGAAACTGTTAGAACCCGGCTGGTAACACCACCATTGTACTCGGCCAAAATATAGAAATTGACTGATTTCATACTTATGTGTGAAATTGCCTCTGACCATTTAATGTCATTTGATGGTGATATGCAGGATAATATCCGTGTATATATATATATATATATAACATTCTAGACACATAATACATATCATGTGCAATAGGAGGTTATATAGGTTATATATAACTGGCACACCGAATAATTTCTACGGCAAAAGGGGATTTGCAATGCTTAAATAGAGCTTTTGTTGCCCGATAGTCTTTTGATTTTAGTTAAACACTGCTCTATTCATCTGACAAACGGTGGGTTTTGTACTTTTCATGTGAGTTTCACACTTTTATTTGAGTGGCAGGAATACTAGGGCTGCGTTTGGATAAGCTACGACTTCCAGTTTTTTGCTTAAAAAAGTAAAAAAATGAAAGTTTTGGTAGCAAAGTACGTTTGGCAAACGACTTCTACTTCCTACTATATGGAAGCAATTCTTGGGATTCATGAATTTGAGGAAGTAAAAAAAACTTGCTTCCACAACTTTTTTAAGCAGAAAGTAGCTTTAGGCTCACCCATCGAGTCATCGGTGCTGCAAAAAAACTCCAAATAATTTTTGGGCTGACCAACCCTCTTCCTCTTCCCCACAATCCTTCTCTCTCTCCCTTCCAAAGGTGCCGTAATTATTGTTTCTCACCGTCAGAGAAGCAGGAGAAGCCGGACGATTACCGCCGCTGTGCAGTAGATTCGATGAGCCGCTGTACAGCAAATCCGGCGAATCGCCGTCCCTCCGTCGTTCCTCTTCTTCTCTCCCCCTGTTTCTGGTCTCTTCTTTCCTCCTCCGTTGCGGTTCCTCTTCTTCTCAAATTAATTTTTGGTTGACCAACCCTCTTCCTCTTCCCCCACAATCCCTTCTCTCTCTCCCTCGCACAGGGTGCCGTGATGATTGCTTCCCCCACAATCCCTGTGTCAGTCTCTCAATCGTAGGATCCACAAGAGATATCATAACAACCAAAGAATTTACGGTGATGATGGAAATCACAAGCTCAAACCGACTCTCTCTGCATTAAACCAAAACCTAACAAGCAACAACAACCCATCACTGCTATTGATAGTACTTTACAGTTGCAGACTCACCTTCCATGGCCATTTGATGAACTCTGTGTACAAATTTCTGGGTCATGAAGATTTCTAGTTTTATAAAGAGGTGTAATGGCATTTGTAGTAGACGAAGCAGAATCAAAGCATACGCGTTCCAGTACATTCAAAGCAGAGGCTTATCATCAGACTTCAATGGAAACGACGGAGTCCTTCCGGTTCTGATCGTCGGTGCAGGTCCTGTTTCTTATATATATATATAATAGGTTATAATAATTATAATGGGTTATAGGGTTATAATTTGATTTCACTTCATTGAAAAGTTATAGGAATTTACACTTCCAAACGTGCTTCTTATTTCTAAAAAATTGATAGTCGAAGCAAAAAATGACTTCTACTTCCAAAATTAAAAAAAGTAGAAAAGTGGAAGCTTATCCAAACGGCACCTAGAATTGCTCTTGATTTTGTTTATTTATATTTTGGGAGGGAGGGTTTTCAACGCAGCAGCTTAAAAGGATACTGTAAAAATCAACCATGCATTTTCCACAAAAAAAAAAAAAAATTTCCATGTTAGTCTGCTAGAAGTTGGGGAGAGGTAACTTGAAAGATGAATGTACATTGATGTTAAAGTACATTTTTATTAGTTAGCCCCAAAAAATATAATAGAAAGGCAATGACTTTTGATTTTTTAGTAAATGCCAAAACTACCCCTATCATTATTTAGTAATTAAAATATAAAATAATGTTAAATATTATTTTTATTGCATCAATGTGAACCAAAAAAAAAAAAGAAAGAAAAAAACATTCCAAGCCATAGTTTATGACTACTACGGACAGGTTTAGTAGTGGAACTGCGATGTCTCTTGAACCCTCTGGATACGCTCAACGGTTCGCCAGAAGGTGGAGATGGGCTGGGCTAGAGTTTGAAATTTGTTTGTTTAATAAAGGCCCAGCCTTAGCCCATATAAAATTTAACTCATTGGGCCCAACTTCAGAAGGATAGGGGTTAAAGAGTAGGGCCTTGTTATTGCAACCCCTTCCAACTATTAGCATACCCCAACCATTTATAATTTTTTACCGTTTAATGAAAAAATACATTGTTTTTAAGAAAACCAGCCGCGATATCCACTAGAAAGCATCATTTTGAACAACTTTGTAGGAGAAAGTTTTTCCAAAATCTATCATTTAAGTAGATTTTTTGACCATTTATTATTTTTACAGGATATTTCGTAAAAAATGCCAAAAAGTCTACTTAAATGATAGTTTTTGGAAAAACTTTCTTCTACAAAGTTGTTCAAAATGATGCTTTCTAGTGGATTATGCGGCTAGTTTTCTTAAAAACAATTTATTTTTTCATAAAACGGTAAAATATCACAAATTGTTGGGGTAGGCTAATAGTTGGAAGGGTTGCAATAACAAGGCCCTAAAGAGTATAGCCAAGTAGTTGATATAGACGAGCCTAAGCCCATCTAAAATTTAACTCATAGGGCCCAAGTTTGGAAGGATAGGGATTAAAGCGTCTAGCCAAGTAGTCGATACAGATGTCGTGCCACGTGTATGGTGGGACCCACGTGGGGTCCGAGTGTAGGTGGGAGTTATCCTCAATTGTGATTCGCCTATCCTCAATAAAAGCAGTGTCATTCAATTCCCACTATCCTCCTATGCGCGTGTCGAACACCGCCCAATCACAGTCTTTCAGCATATCTCACTACAAATTCTGATTTGATTTGGCACCGCGCTTATTTTATTACATCTCTCCATGTTGGTAGGAGAGACCCACCCACGCGAAATACATCAAAACACAAAAATGTAAAGAAAAACTTGTTTTGTGAAAACAGTTTCATACAGCAAACAACACACATCTGAACCGTTGGTTCTCAAACTTTCTCAGCTTCTTCCTTTGCTCATCTCAGGTTGCTGCTCACTTGTGAAGCCTCCAGAACCCTTATTCGTACTCTCTTTTTTACTGGTAATCCATACTTTTTTTTTCTCTTTTTATTCGCTTATTATCCATTTGGTTGCCGAGAAAACTGAGGAAAAAAACAGGAAAGAAAATTGAATTATTAATTCTGATGCTTTTTTATATTGTTTTGGTCTCACCTCAACTTAGCCAGATAGTTGTATTGGCTAAACAGTTAAAATCTACATGTCATTTTGAGCCTCTGTTTGGTTCTAGGAAAGAATGGGAGAAAAAAAGATAGGAAAAATGCTTTAGAATGGCTTTACTACCCTGATCAATTTTAAGGAATCTCCTTTCTTTTTTCTTATTCTTTCCAGGAACCAACCGGAGAGTTAGCTCTTTCATTTTCCGACATAGTCTCGGCGATCAATCAGAAGCATTTCGTTTCTACGTTTGTCTTAACTTTTGATCGATTGTAGGAAACTTGGATGGTTAGTTTTGTTGTGCTCGTTTTGCTTTCCGTTTTTGAATTGATGAAACTGTTGCAAGTTTGATAGTCTAATTGTGTTTTCATGCTCTGTTCTGTAATAATTTGTCATTGACGTGTTTCAGTGTTTTGATGTTGTCTTAATAATATGAAATTCATTTGTTAGTTTGTTTCTGATTCAAAATGAGACAATTTATATTGAAATGTTTTGTAAATCAATTTGAATGGAGTTGTTTTTTTTAAAAGCAATACAATTCTGCTTCTTTTTATGAAAGCAATTCAATATTAGTTCAATTCTGCCAGTTTTATTTTAGTTCAACCAAGATGAGACAATTTAAATTGCTGGAAACTAGTTTCCTTTTGAATTCTCTTTTCAAGCTATTAATATGGAATTGTTGTCTTACAGCAATTCAATTCTACATTGTTTTACAAACGCAAGTGTGTTATAGTATTTCATTGATCTAAACTTGTTGAGTGAAGCATTAATGTTATCTCTGACCTGAGCGAGCTGAGTCGCCAAGTTTCTCCTATTGTTGTGCTGTTCCACCCTTAGTTTCGATACTTTTCATCCATATAGTGATAAAATTGAAATTTTTATGGTTTCCTTATAACCCCTTTTGAAGGTCTTTCTTTCTTTCTTTTATTTTATTAATTTTTTTTGCCACCGCAGAGATTTAAAATGAAGGAATGAATCACTTGAAGAATCCGCGGAAAAAGAAGAGGGAGCGATTATAAGGCTTTGAATTTTGAATCTCTACGTACTGTCTTGACTGAAAGAATGACTACCCTATCCCTAATAGCTGGAAACTGTGGAAGAGGAAGGGGAAGCGATGATAGAGGTTTCGAATTTGGATCATACATGTATTTTGGCAAGGACATTTTTGCTAGTGATTTTCTTAGAAGTTCCTTCAATAGGAGGAATGGAGTTTGGTTGAAGGATTTGGAAGGCTCTAGAATTAGAAGTGGGAACAGGCTTCGTGTTATTGCAAAGGTTAGAAAAGGGAAGAAGCATGATTATCCTTGGCCTGATGATATTGATCCGAATATTAGTAGTGGGCACTTGACTTACCTGTCTTACTTCAAGCCTCTGACAGAGAAACCGAAACCAGTGACCCTTGCTTTTGAGAAGCCACTGATTGATCTGGAGAAAAAGATAAATGAGGTGAGTTGCCTTTGAAATTTCTGGTTATTTGGTGGTGCATGTTCTGTATATTTTATGGGGAATTCTGGTGAATTATTTTTTATTTTCCAACTTATCAAGTTGTAAAAGTCATAAAGTGGCATGATGCTAAGAAAAATATGGTCATGAAGCATAGATGAATATCCATGCAAGGAGCCTAGAACATAAATTATTTTCCAAGCAATCTTTCCCCTCTCTGTTCCTCATCTTCTTTCTCACCCAAAGCACATTTTAAATTGTTCCTGTATGAATGGGTAAATTTAATGTATGTTTTTCCCCCCTTAAAACTAATCACAGTTATTAAGGATGTGGAAAATGTTGAAAACAATCATAGTGTTCATGATCAGCTTTTTTCTTGGGGCGATGCAGGGAATTTTTATACTATAAATACTGTTTTTGGAGTAGTTTTTGAAAAGAGAGAGGCCTCAGGCTCAGTCGCTCAGATAAACTCCTTTTGAAAAGAGTGAGGCCTTATACCCAAATAAACTCCTATTGCAGGAGGCTAATTAGCCTAAACAAACCCCTGTTGGAGGAGACAGGCTAGTTAGCCTTAAGTACCATATGCATCCAAATCACATATGAGCAGGGGCGGAACCAAGGCATAGCCAAGGCCCCCCCTAGCTTTTTGACTTTCCTTAATATATATATATATATATATATATATAGATATATGATATTTGCATGATGGGGAAAGGTTGGTAAGGGGCTTGGCCCCCCCTAGACTTTACTCCTGGTTTCGCCACTGCATTTGAGCTCCTTATTGAATATTTAGACCTTGTAAATATATAATATGTTTACGTCATATATTACTCAGAACTTGTGATTTCTCAACATAGAAAGAAGAATTTTTATTTTCACCTTTTAATTCATTTACTTTTTTGATAAGCACCTTTTAATTCATTTATACTGACACTTAAGAAGTTGTTTTTATGAATTAACAACAGTATTAATAATTTGTTTTTGTGAATTAACTCTTTCATTCATGTAAACCATATTTGGAAAATCTCTAGTTCATGGAAAATGAGAAATCTAACCTTTTATGATTGTATACACAAAAAGATAAGTTATAAAGTCACCTGTTCGATCATATCTAATAATAAAAAAAAGAATTTAGATCAAACAAATTTAACAAAATATGAAATTTGTTGCCCTCATTAATCTAGCAACATTATGATCTTGCTGATGTATTAGCGAAGGGAACACTATGCAATCATATCATCATCTTGTGAGCATCTTAACTTGGCTTAACAAAGCCTTAATCTCAACAACTTGGGGTTGGCTGCATGAATGTTGACAAATAGGTAATGTTGACTAAGGCCCCGTTTGGATTAGCTCTAGCTGAAATTACTTTTGAAGCTGCATGATGTGGTGATAATCACTCCTGGCCAAAGCTGGGCCCTAGCTTTTGTCATAATCACTTTTAGCATTCAATTTTCGATATGTGAAGAGATGGTTTTGGATGTAATTCTAAAGACATCCAAAAGTGATTTTAGGCAAAGCTAATCCAAACGGGGCCTAAAAACATGGTCAAACCCAATTTTTCCACCTAGATTTCCTCATACTTTTATGAACTGGACATCTAGGAGGCTCAAATATACTTTTCCTGTCTTCCATTGCAGCTGCTGCCTGCATTCTCAACACTTAACATCATAAATAAACTATGTATCTGTATAACTATATGCTTGTGTTGTTACAGTTCTAAACTGTAATATGCACAATGTGTTCATGTGCCTTTCAAATTCCAACCTCCAAGTCTGTAAGATTTTACCTTTATTGCAAAAATTATTATGCAATTGGCTTCCCTTCTATGTACAAAGAGAGAGAAACAAATAGCATCAGATTCTAAGCACCGATAAAGGTTTTTTTTTTGGGAGGTGGGGTTAAGAGGCAAAAAAACCCTTAGAAACTTTTGAACATTAGAGAAAGTAAAAGAGAGCCCCCAATATTTTTTATTTATCCTAGAGTGCCTTTAAGGCAATATCCTAGAGTTCTTTATATTAAGTGAAAGACAATGAAAAGTTAAATTTTTTCTAATAGCTGCTGAAAACTATGTACTTATTGTACAGTATGTAATGTTTGTGTTTAATGTTCATATCATATCGTGTACCATACAATACAATTAAAATGCTATACAAATTAAAAATACATCATTTTTCATGTAATACAATACATATTGTGCATGTGGTATCGAGTATTCAAGATACTGACCATTGCAATTATGTAATTAACAAAAAGAGTAATCATAACCACAGTTGATGAAATACACTGTAAGCATCTATTAGCCACACTTTCTGTTTAATGATTAATTTGTATACTTCTATTATAAGATTTTGTTGTTCAGTTAAAGACTTCAATATATTTCTGACAGGTACGTAGAATGGCTGATGAAACTGGACTGGATTTCAGCGATCAAATTAGTTCTTTGGAAAACAAGTATCAACAGGTAATTTTTAAAAGGGTTTTAGTATTTTAAATTCTATACCTCCATTTTTGTCTGTCAACAAGAACTATTAATTAAGAGATTTATTATGTGAGTATAACAAATATGACAATGGGATTGTATTAATATTTCTTGTTGACAGTACAAAATGACCTTATTAATATTTATTGTTATTATTTCCAAGAAATAATATTAATTTAGAGTCCATTTTGATTATGTGAGCTTTATTATGTGCAGTTATTTTCAGCCATTAGTTTGTATTCTTTGTTTGAAAATTTAGTTGCGAATGCCCCTTTCACTTATCAATTCCTTCCAACCACCAAGATAGTAACACAGCAGGGTTGGTTTTGGATAATTACAGCATCGTTCACATGACCTTTTCCGAATCCATATGCTATGAGAATTTCACCTGTTATTTCCAACCCATGCACCCTAGAAGCTTTGAAAAGATTTCTTCGACTTGTGTACATTGTTATACTTCTTGACGCAACAAATCCCATTGGTTTCTCTATGTGCACTTCTTTGTAATCATTAGTTCATTCTTGACTTGCAATGACGGTCAAGGTCTTTTTACTGCTGCAAATAAGCACTTGAACCTAATTAGCAGTTGGGGTAGAGGCTTAGCATAATCTATTCCAAAAGTTTATTCTGTATCCTTTTGCTACCAAATTTCAAAATAATCTATTCCAATAGTTTGTTCTGTGGCCTTCTGCAACCAAGTCAGTTCCAATAGTTTTTTTTTGCCGCTATAAAGATGTGTTGCTACCAGAATTACATAACTTTATTAGTTGATATTCATGCAACCAGATATTTCTATATTTTCAGGCTCTGAAAGATTTATACACGCATTTGACACCCATTCAACGCCTTAATATTGCTCGACATCCCAACAGACCTACAGTACTTGATCATATAATAAACATCACAGAGAAGGTATTTGCTTTTTCCTTATCGCTTGTCCTTTTATATCAGTAGCTCTTAGGAATTATAGTTTCTCACTAGTTTTTCTGTGTCATAAAGTGGGTGGAACTCCATGGAGATCGTGCAGGCTATGATGATCCAGCCATTGTTACTGGCATAGGGAGTATAGATGGTAAAAGCTACATGTTTATAGGCCATCAGAAAGGAAGGAACACAAAGGAGAACATTGCACGCAACTTTGCAATGCCAACTCCTCATGGGTATGATTTTACAGATCTTGAATCTATGAACTAGGATTTTAAGCTCTTTCAAAGTGCATAGAAGTTTAAGTCTTTTCATCTACCATTTTGTTCTTCGCAGTCAATCGCCAAATGGTTGGTATGTCAATTGAGACTTCCCTTTCAGACTTGCATTTCTCTTATCTAGGTTTGAGTATCTGAACCTAGCCTTGAAAACCATGCTGCTTTTAATTGGGCATTAAAACTGCAGCATTTATGTGGACACAATATAGATATGAATGATGTTTGGTTAATTAGAAAAACTGCTGAAAGTTTTTGTGCATCACGTTTGGCTTCATTTTACTTAAAAAGAATAACCATGTTAACTCTTGCATGGACTGCTCAGATATCGGAAAGCTTTGCGGATGATGAAATATGCTGATCATCATGGTTTTCCCATTGTGACATTTATTGACACACCAGGGGCTTTTGCTGATCTGAAATCTGAGGAACTTGGTCAGGTGTGTATGCAAACATTCTTCTTACATTGCAAATTGTACAATCTTAAGTACACCCTCTTCGTGCAATTATACTAACTGATTGGTTTCATTATATGTAGGGTGAAGCCATAGCCCATAATCTGAGGACTATGTTTGGCCTGAAAGTTCCAATTGTAGCAGTTGTGACAGGTGAAGGTGGTTCAGGAGGAGCTCTTGCCATTGGCTGTGCCAATAAACTATTTATGCTGGAGAATTCTGCTTTCTATGTTGCAAGGTGAAATTTAGTATTCTTGTTCCAAGAATTAGAATTAAAAAAAAAAAAAAAAAAAAAAACACCCTCTTACAATCAAAAGGATAAATAAATCATTTAAAGTTAATAAAACTGCTTTGCAAGTAACTTTCCTAACAAAATCAAATCCTCAGTTCAGTTTTTGTGGCTAAGTGTATGAAGCAACAGATAGAGATTATGTTGATTTGTCATAAACATAAAATAAAAACTTATTCGGTTAAATTTCTATTTATAAGTCTAATAAGCTGTTGAAAGTCGAAACTTGTGGTTTTCTCCATTTGGATGTATTCTATTCAAGGTTGGATTTCCTGTTTAGGCACAGAAAGGGTTGCACTATGATATCCTTTTTACATGTGGTTGCTGAGAATACCGGAGTAGTAGATTAACATGTTTCAATCTCTTCCCTTCACACAGAAAATTTCAGGACAGTAGCCATGACCACCCATGTGTCTGAAAGAGCATGTATTTTCTCATCGTTTTATTTTGAGAATAACAATTCAAATCTAGCACATGCTGAGGATTCCAATAGACAGATAGAGGGATGTCATGTACGAGGACACCACATGCATGCTCAGATCAGCCCCTTGTATCTAGAGTCTAGACAACAAAAAGTCTTGTACTTCTGCATAAATTTAAAATTTTGTGAGAGTTTATGAATTTGGTACGAAGTGTATGGAATGTCAGCACTTCTGTTAACTATTTGGCTGTTCTGGAAAAGTAGCATGTTTAGTAAAGAATTAGGCACATCCGACAGAGAGACATTAGACTATTATTTTACCTGTTATTCTGATGGTGAGATGTACTTGATCTTGTCCACATATGGCCAGCGTGTTCGAATGATCTACCCTAGTGATACTGGTGTATCACTAAGTCTCAATCCTGGTTTATCTAGCTTGTGCAGTAAAATTTGATTTCCTGCATTTACTGTTTTGTCCATTCCATTTAATTAGAAAACCAAGTGATAGCCCAATTGAATTGCACAATGCACTATCAATTTTCAAATAAACTTTTTATTTGATTATCCATGATTCCTATATTTGGAATGACAGGTGAAAAGTTCAACAGCTTGACAATAAATTTTCTTCAATATTCCTACTCCATAATGATTTCTACCTAACAGAATTTCATATAACAGATGGCCAGTGTTTCTAAATTTCTAATGATGAAAGGGAGCTGCCACTGCTTAATTAAATGAAAGGGATTTGTTACTTTACTTTCTTTATTCTGGCCTAGTAGATGAACCTCAATCGTGCACATTCTGGTTATATGAAAACGATATCAAATATGATGCTTTTACCCTTATTCTAATAGGTATCGAGCATTTCACATCGTGATATCTCTTTGATTTACAGTGGAGTAGGATTTGTTTTTGAGTTGTTACGGTCTTATTTTCCTTTGTCTTTATCCTTCCCTCCCTCCTCTATTTCCCTCTTTTCTTAATAAAAAAATCATTTGTAAATATGAAAACTGGTACATAAACTCCTTTTGCAATAACAATTATCTCTCTCATAGGTTCTTGATTGTTGCAATTTTACTTTCTCATGCAATTTTTATTGCATGATTTCCATCAGAATCATTTCTCATTTCTTTGTTTCCATGACCAGTCCTGAAGCGTGTGCTGCGATATTGTGGAAGTCTTCCCAAGCTGCTCCTAAGGTATGTGATTCATCAACTAATTGGGATTTTCAAGAGTTTGAATCATCATCATTAATTATATTAGTTTAGTTGTAAACTTGTATAGGCGGCAGAAAAACTGAGGATAACAGCTCAAGAACATTACAGGCTCAGGATTGCTGATGGTATCATCCCCGTAAGCATTTTGTCCTTTATTTTGTTTTAATCTCATGCTCCATTTGGTTGAGACCTTTTACCATGTTTAAGACTTATTCCACGCGCTGGTGGTCTGCAAGTTATTAGTCACTAACACAAATTGATCCAGGATTGCGCTTTTTATTCACTATTTTTTCCTTCTCTTATTCCCTTACTGTTTACCACTAATTCCTTCAACAAACTTTGCTTGCATCAAGATATGCTCATGCCTCATATGCCATCCTTGGTGTATTGAAAATTTTATATTATTAAAGTTTTAAAGAATATGATAGTTATAATGCCAATGTTTTTGACATTTTATTTGTTATTATTATTATTATTATTTATTTTCTATTTTCTGTTTTGGTTCCTTGGGCTGTGGCAGGACCTGTGTTATGAACTCGTCTGTTTTCTTCATTCCATTTTGTTTATATTAATGAGGTGCTATCTTTACTTACAGGAACCTCTTGGTGGTGCACATGCAGATCCTGTCTGGGCATCCCAACAGATTAAGCTTGCGATCACCCAGTCAATGGAGGTAGGTAATTGTTTTTATGAGAAACAACCTCACATACGTACAAACATAGAATCTTCTCTGTACGTCCCAGTCTTCTAGTCAACAAGCAAAAATGTCGTCCAAAATTTGTCATGATTTTTATTTTGTTAATGCTGGTTTTCACTGGGATTTTTACACCATTTTTCTTCACAGGCTGAATGAACAGTTGTCATGAAGATCTGTACATATATGCAGTGAATTTAAATGCTGAAGAAAATTGATGAAGTATAGCATCACTCTTTTCACCGTTTTAGAGGAAAGTGGAAACACTTCTTCCTTGAAGGGTGGGGAAAAGTTGCTTCCACCATTCTTGAAGAGAGGCATATGTGTCACTAAGTTGTGGCCATTTATAGCCAATAGCATTATGCTTTTCACTCTTCAGCAATTAATAATATCCTACCAAAACAAATGGAGCCTCTAGAAAATTATCTTCCTTTACGAAGTACTATGTTTGAATTTTTTTAATACAATTCATGCAAGGAATGTCCTTTTTCCTTTCTGGGGGCTCTAATTTGTCTTTCCTCCCACTATGTTGTTGACTTGTCTCCTACTTGAGTACCATTTACCACTAATAGCGAAACTGAATTGAAAAAAAAATGAACACAGGAGTTAACAAAGATGAATGCAGAAGAGTTGCTTCGCCATCGGATGCTCAAATTCCGGTCTATTGGAGGATTCCAAGAAGACGTTCCAGTGGACCCAGAAAGGAAGCGCAACATGAAGCCATCCGACATCAACACACCAAAAACTGCTGACATAGAGTCGGAGCTTGAGAGTCTGAAGAAGAAGATTTTAGAAGCAAAGGGACAATCTGATCCAATTACTAGCCAAGCAATCGAGAAACTCAAGAAAGATGTAGACCAGGAGGTTACGAATGCATTCATTTCCATGGGTTTGCAAGAGAAACTCGAATCACTCAAATTGGAGCTATCCAAAGCCCCAAATCATCCTTCTAATCAGCCACTTAACCGAGCTTTACAGGAGAAGGTGGATAAAATAATGCAAGAATTCAAGCACAACTTGTCACAGCCAGGGGCCTATCTTGGGTTAAAGCAGAAGCTTGCAAAGCTAAACGTGGTTGGCAGACTCACTGAACTTAAAGCGAGAAGTGAGAAACTGAAAATGGAGATTAATCAGAAAGTTTCTGCGGAGGTAAAAGCACAGATGGAACTCCTAAAGAATGCTCAGGAGAAGTTATCGAAAGGGGATCCACTTGATAAGAATTTAGTGGAGGAAGTAGTAAATGCTCAGAAAGCGCTGAAGGAGGTTTTGAAGTCAGCTAACTTGGAGGTTGTGGGAATAGCTAAAAGAAAGACTGCAACTCCACCTCCAGATTTGGAAGAGAAGGTAGCAAAGGTGAACAAAGAGATTAGCAAAGAGATTGAAAGAGTTGTAAATATGGCAGGTCTCAGCAGCAAAATAGATGAGTTAAAGGCAGAGATCGCAAAAGGCTCGAGTGCAGGAAAAATAGAAAAATTGGAAGCAGAGATCAAGGAGGGAATTGCTGCTGCTTTGGATGTCACAGCATTGAAGGAAAAGGTTGACAGTCTAAGAGCAGAGTTGGCATCCCCCACAGAAGTGGTTACGGATGATAAGATTGCTCTTGACAATGGCAGATGGTGAGTTTAAACTTTAAACCATTTTAAGAGAGAGAGAGAGAGAGAGAGAGAGAGAGATGTAGCGTTCTAGTTAATTTACAGATTTTGATCTTGGGTTGTTAATTGTCATTTGACTCGTGATGGAACCGATATGGGATGTATTGTTTTTGTATTTAATTTATGTATTTGCAGTATTCTGTGTTGTTTTTGACGTCTTGGAATAAACTAATAGGCAGGTTGAAGTCTCCAAATTGTGACTGGGGTTTGGGGGGCAGGGGAGGGTTTGCATGTTATGTGAAAACAACAAGATACTATCTTCTCCTATTTCACCATTATCTGTTAAATGTTTCTTTTGGTAACATCACATCTTTTCTACCATGTTTGAGGTTGTGGCTTGTATGACAGCTTGATGTTTAAAGGGATTACTGGCATTGTTGCATTGATTAAAAAAATGCAACCAGGCCAGGATTTCATCTTTTTCCTTTTTCCTTTGAATTCTTTCTAATAATTGAGTACAAGTGGTGTATATATATGCTGACAGGCTCCAACAAAATGGATAGAAAAATGCAAAAATTGCAATCTACTAAAGATTAATGTCACCACATTAGAATTTTCCTTTTTTTTAAATGTGCATGGATTCTAATGTATGTGGGTACTATTTACTGCAGTGGCATGTGGATTGTAGGGATGGAGAAGAGAGAGAGAGAGAGAGAGAGAGAGAGAGAGAGAGAGGCATAAGGTGGGAACTAACAAGCAAGGAGATTTTGATTTAATTGTAAAATTATCTCATTGAAGCCGCTATATCAATAACATTAGGAAATTGTTGTTAATAAAGTGAAGGTATTTTTGGAAAATATTCAAGGAAATTTTGGATGTAATAACTTAAATCACAGTGCAGCATGTGCAATATGTGCACATAATAAGAATGCGTTGCACAAAACATGATAATGTGGCATTTTATGAAAAAGATAAAAGATCACGATCCAATAAAAAAAAATAAATATATCATTGGAAAATGACTATGTAAAAGAAATTTAAACGAATAAGAAAATTAAGGGCCTGTTTGGAAACTAAAGCATAAGAACCTAAAGGAGTTTTTATTTTTATTTTAGAGAAGTATGTTCTTCCTTGCTTCTCTTGAAAGCACCTAAGGCCCTGTTGTTTTTATTTTTATTTTTTTGAAGTAGGTGGTATCATGCTTCTCATAATAGCATCTAAATATTAAGGGCTCGTTTGGATAAGCTTCTACTTCCAGCTTTTTTTTTTACTTTTAAAAGTAAAAAGAAGAAAGTTTTGAGTATGAAAAATTTGATACTTACTTTAAAAAGTTGAGGTAGCAATGAATTTTTACTTCCTCAATTTTTAAAAGTAACTACACAAATTTTGCACTATAAAAAATATAAAAACTTTCATTTTTTTACTTTTAAAAGTAGAAAAACATGAAGTAGAAGCTTATCTAAACGCGCCCTAAAAAAATAGTGTTTTTACAAGATCAAATGAGATCATACTTTTTTTTATAAAACACATAAAAGTATACACATAAACCCACCTAAATAAGACCTAACCCAATATGTTAGCTACGTACTTTGAATTTTTAAAAATATTTTTTATTTTTATTTAAAATATTTTTTAAAAAATTAAAATCTTTTTTAGTATATAAAATTATAAACGTTGTTAAAAAGTGAATAGTTATGATAGAAATTTCGCACAATATTAATTAGGTTTAATTTTTCCGCTTCTAAACAAGATTGGATGATTATAATTATTGAAATGATCAACAAATTACTAATTTTATTTCTCGAGTCGTTTTCTACTATTGTTACCCAAATCGATAAACATATATATAGCATATATCGGACAAAGTTGATAAATAATTCCACCCATCAATTCAAGAATCAAAAGCTAAAAAAATTCATGGTGGGAGTAATTCCATTAACTTTATCAAAAAGAGGGAAAAAAAAAAGCACCAAAAAAGAGAAAGCAAAAAGAAAAAGAAAAAGAGGGAACTTTACAAAATATATATAAATATAGGGGTCCATTCTGCAATTTAAAATAATCCGTTGATGCCCTAGCAAGTGTAAGGACCGATTTTCTGTTATCTGTATTCTGTAGAACACCCTCTCATTTTTCTCCATTTCAGCATTCCACAGCTAGGATTCGTAGCCTTCTCCAAACATCAAATTCTTTTCGAAATCGCATCTCTCACCGTTAATTTTTCATTTTTGATCTCTGATTTACTTCAATTCTTCAACAGCGTATAGATATATATAGATGTATATATAAATATTATCAGACGCAAAACATTGGCTTTTTTAATGCCTTCGATTTTGCTCCAAATTAGGAACACACTATGTTAGACTTATAGCTTCCTCATAGTTCCGAGTATTTTCTTCATCTTTGTTGATTTGATCGATCTGTTAGGGTTTTGATTGGTAATCTGTGATGAATACGAGAGGCAGGTACCCGCCGGGGATCGGCGGTGGCCGAGGCGGAGGCATGAACGCAAACCCTAATTTTCAGGTGAGAAACCCGCAGCAACAGTATGTGCAGAGGAATTTTGTGCAGAATCAGCAACACTTTCAGCAGCAGCATCAACAGCATCAACAGCAACAGCAGTGGCTTAGGAGGAATCAGTTGGGACCAGATTCCGGCGTCGTCGATGAAGTGGAGAAGACTGTGCAGTCAGAGGCCGTCGACTCGAGGTGACGATATATATACGCACACATGTATATATTGTTTTGGTTTTTACTTTTTTGAAAAATTTGCTGTTAGATATGTTAATTTGGAATGAGTTTGTTTGTTGAGCTGATAATCTGGGAATGGGGAGTTAGTTTGATGCGGAAAGGAAGTGAAGGCATTTGTTGAAGTTGAAGTCTGTATGCGACATTGCACGGACAATTAACTATATTTTAGGAATTTAGGAGAGAAATTGTGGACTATTGTAGTTTTCCATAATTTCCCAGTTTTGGCGAATGTAGGTGGGGATATTTTTCTGACAAGAAAGGTAAAATCAGTATGTTAGTTAATCATATAGAAGTTTCCTTTTGTATTTTGATACGATATATAGATCATGTAGAGTCAAGCTCGATTGCTTCATGTTAAACACGTTGCATTGTAAATGGGTTCATTGTACTTTCTACATGCAGAATGGGAATTCCCCTCCTGTTTGTCTGTAGTTTAGTTGGATTTGAACCCCCTGAATGAGCTGGAAAAAATATTGCACAGTTTGATGTGGGAAATGATTATCACCATTCGACCTCATCACTTAAATAAAAACACGAAAACAAAGTAAAGCCATAGAAATAATAATTGAAGCATTAAACTATAAATAATATAATATGTGATCTTATAGAACATGTTGTTTGATATTTAAAAAAAGAATAGATGACCAAAAAACCTAAATCATCATTGAGCAATATTTTGAAGATCTAGAATTATAGTTCAAACCAACTGACAGACTGGGCCTGAATGAAAAATAAGTTTCCTTTTGGATAGAGGGAGAAAGAGAGGATGCAGTGTTGATGTTGACATTTAGAGGAAAAATGGGTCTTTTGTTTATAAATCGACCTACAAATAACTCCATGAGTCTGTTTTTCACCCAAGAAAATATGTTCTCACTTCCACATAAACCGTTAAGCAACCTGCCAGTCCTTGACTTGGTTTATGAATTATAGTAAAGTGAATGCAAACTACAAATCATAGAACTATGGATTATTGCGTCGTATAAAAATCACAGGATTTGCTGCTTTGATTTGAGAACCTATATAACTTGTGTCATGGCTGTGCAGAGTAGTGCAAAAAAATTCTAAAAGGAATTTAGGTGTTTTGCTTAAAGCACAAACATTGGTTATAGAAAAAAAAAGAATAAGAAGAAGGAATTAAATTTGCAATATCCTAATGCGAATATAAGCAGCAAGTCAAGGAAGGGAGTAAGGAACACAAATGGAAAGAAAGAAAGAGGAAAACATAAAATTTCAAGGAAGGAGGTTGGGGGAAATGAAAACTGTGCCATGATGCCTACAGCACAAAACTGTAATATGACATGGAAATCTAATTCGGTTAATCTAAGAATTTGCAGGAAAGTTGGAGTCATAGGCATTTCTTGTTGAATTCAACTCCTTTCATGATGTTTGACCTATGTATCTTTTAACTTCCTGCATTCCTGTTGCTAATGATTTTTGGATTTTTTTTTATTATGTTTCTCTTGTTATTTTTTATGGCATAGTTTACATGTTATCTGAATTATTATCCTTTATTTTTTTCCCCTCTCATTTTCTATTAGTTCACAAGATTGGAAGGCACGGCTAAAGATACCAGCACCTGATACACGCTACAGGACAGAGGTATGATTGGAGCAGTATTGTTTACATGCATGTAATGAAGCGTTATAAGTCATAGGGGTTATATATTTTTTTTCTATTAATAAATTTGTTGTTTATAAAAAATTAAATATATTTTTGTTGCATGAAACAGCCCCATTTGAAGTTAGTTTACACCAAGCTGCCTGAATAAGTTTTTATTACAACTAAATACATCATTTTGGATTAAATGAACACGTATATGTATATATATATATATATATATATATATATAGAGTAAGGATCTCATGAGCGCCCCATTCCAGCGTGTTCCAATGCGCGTGATCCCACGGCCCATGGAATGCTCTTTCACAAATAATACCGGGTACGCATACCTCAATAACTTTTTAAAATTTATTCAAAGATTTTTAAGGATTTTTTAATTTTTTTTATGAGTATTTTATTTTTTAATGGGTTATTAATTTTTTAAAAAGTTAATAAATTTTTTTAGAGTATTTAATAATTTTATTGTAATTATTCGTTTTTAAAGAATTTAAAAAATTTAGGATTTTTTAAAAGTTTTTTAAGGTTATTATTATTTTCCTAAGAATGATGTAGAACTATGCCGTTTTGGCTTAAAACAACGTCGTTTTGTGTCAAAACAGCGTAGTTTTGCACCATTCTAATAAATAACATTAATTTTTTTTTTTTAAATTTCTAATTTTTTTAAATAATTCTTTAAAACAAATAATTACGATAAAATTATTAAATACTCTAAACTTTTTTATTAATTATTTAAAAAATTAATAACCCTTTAAAAAATAAATTACACATAAAAAATAAAAAATTCTTAAAAAGATTTCTTTTAAAATCTTTGAATAAATTTTTAAAAACTGAAGAATGTTTGGAAAAGATTAATAATTCATAAAAAATGTATATATATTGTTAAAAAAGCTTAAAAAATTTTATAAAATTTTTGGAGCTCTATAAAAAAATTCTTTAAAAATATTTTTTTTTAAAATAATTTTTTAAATACATATATGCTTCCAACTTAATCTATAAAAAATTATTTTATATGCTAACCTTGGTATGTGTGCCTGGTATTATGCGTGAAAGAGCATTCGATGGGTAGTGGGATCGTGCACATTGGAATGCGCTGGAATGGGGTGCTCATGAGATCCTTACTATATGTATATATAACTAAAGTCAGCAAATAACACAAACCCTTGGATTGGAATCTTGAGATGAATCTTCCATTAAGTGAATGGGAATCCAAGGGCTTGTGTTATTTGTTGACTTTAGTTAAAGTCAGCAAAACCTGACTAGATCACTTCTCTCTCTCTCTCTCTCTCTCTCTATATATATATATATATATATATATATATATATATATATATATATAT
>JAESVK010000832.1:514635-537620 GCA_017140935.1 Hamamelis virginiana | reverse complement strand
AATCGAATCGAAGATACTTGAGAGATTCCTCCATGGAGAAAGGATTTCAAAAACCTTAGAACAAGATTCACATCATACAAATAATTCACCCCATGTGGCGATGGCACAAGCAGATTATCTAGAGTTGCATGATCCATCTGCGAACCAATCATACTCTCCAACCTATTCCTACAACATTTGTCCATGTTCAAACTTTGAGCAACTCGCAGAATCCCAAATAAACCCTTGTATGAAACAGAGCTTTGATCCAGAGAATAAAGCATATCGATGACAGTCTCTACAATTTGGCGCTTATCATCAGATGTGGCGGTAATAAATTTCCATTTCTGGTAATAAAAGACAAATCTACTTATAATGACATAATCGAGCTTCTGTGATACCATGGAATTTATCACTATTTCAACCAAATTTGGATTCAAAAACATAAGATCTTCAAACCACCAAGTTGCTCGAGAGCAGCTATTTTTTAAACTCTCAGTGCTCCTAGTGTCACATGAAAACCGAAACCCAGAGCTATCTGGGGAAGAAGTAGATGGGCATGGACTTGCCTCGCTCGATAAGGCCAGCCTTCCTACGAGGGAATGCAAGCATTTCTGGAGTATACCTGAAGAATTTGCAACAGGAAGTAAATCTTGACACTGCTTCAAAGCTACCAAGAGCTCAGACCATGTCCAGTAGCTGATCTCTTCAAGTGATTTCTCAGTTTGCTCAATTAAATTGTGGGTTCCTGAGACAGATTTATTCATTTCCATGAAATGTGCAACACAATTTAGGAGAGAAATATTGGAGGGAGTTATCTCAATTCTGCCTCTATTGTAGCAGAACCTTGTCATGAGCTCAAAACTCTCTGCTCCTCCAGGGAGATCATTGAAAATCACTTTAAGGTTTCTAGCCGTGCCCGTCGATTTACCAAATAATTTTCTTAATCTTCCTGAGAAGGAAGAAATAATTTTCTGCAGATAACCATAAGCTTACAAAGTCAGATGATGAAGAAAAGTAATAAATAAATAAATAAAGTTAAAAAGGGGAAAAAAAGCATGCCCAATACCAATTTTTCAACTACTAATGACAAACCAAAAAATTGAAGAACAGAAAAGAAAAAAAGGGTTTATAACTAAGAAAACTAGTAGAAATTTGGTAAACTAGTAAGACAAATTGAAGCTAACTAACAAGTGAACAAGGGAAGATAATAAAGACAACCCCCAATCACTTTCACAGAGGAATCATTCAGTGGCATAATACCAACCAAAAGCATGAACACATTGAATTAATACAAATATATATATATGACATTAAATGGGGAATTTGCACCAACACCTGCAAAAGGATGGTGAAAAGTCCTTACAGACAAAAAATTGTGTAGGGAAAATCAGGAATAGATGTCTGCTAACATCCCAGAAAAGAGGGGAAGAAAACAGTAATAAATACAAAGATAGCAACCCATATTCCCTCTCAAAAGGTGTGAAAGAAACAAATAAAGGTACGAACATTTAAGCCCATATTAACAAGCATTAAACGAAATAACATGAAGCAAAACAGAAATCCCAACTCATTGTTGTTCAGTTTTTGTGAAAATGGAGAAAATGAGTGGCCAGTATTGAGGAACAATCCGAACAAAAGTCATGGAACCTATATGACCCACATTACTGCATTACAGGTGCATATTAAATGAAAGGTAAAAGTGCACACACACACACACACAAAAAAAGGATAACAGAAAAAGGTCACAACTTAATGTATAATCATCGTAGCAGAGTAATTAAATTAACTCTAGACTCAAAAAAATAAATAAATAAATGTATAAAACAGATTAGAAGAACTCAAATTCATCACAGGAGAACTAGGCACAAAAAATCAAACCCAGTTGAAGCAAACTAGATCAAATTAAACAGAACAAAGTTCTGGGAAAAGATCACATTTTCGGAGTGAAAATGCATAAAAAAAAGTCCGGTTTTTCAAAAGACAAAACTATAAGAAATGAGAAGTCAAAGCACAGAATTACCTTGTCCACCATGAAAGTTTCTTCCCCATTAACATCCACTTCAAGATCACAGCAGAGTTCCATAGCCCAAATAAGAAAAACCAAAACCCACCTCAAATCAAGTGCCCTTTTCTTTTTTGGGTTTTGAGTAGAGATAGAGAGAGGGGGGCCGGGAGCAGAATTTGTATTAGAAAGAGATTAACGACCCAACAGAGATAAGAGATGTGAAGAGACCAAATGAAGAGTGAGGAGAACATAACATGGCCTTATTCTGACATGGGCAAGAAGACAAACACAAAGAGGTGGCTTTGCTTCTGCAGATTTCTTTGTCAATTGGTGCATAAGAAGCAGGATTATGGTTGTTAACTGGGATAGAGAGAAGTGAGTACGAAGCAACAAGGTATAAGTAGACAGAAATGCATATTATAAAAACAGATTATGAGAGAGAGAGAGAGAGAGAGGAGCGAGAAACATAGTTGTTGTGTGCCCCCTAAGGCACTAACCTGTATCTGACATTCCTGCATAAATATTTCCTTCATGTGTATTATATGAATATGAAATTTGTTGATTTGTGGGGAAGAGCCAAAGCTTAGAAAATAAGGTTTTGAGCAGCGTTTGCTTTTATCTCTATGCCTGCCTTATTCCATTTTCATCGCGGGAAGTCTCTGTAGTTGTGCACTTACCCCAATTTTATAACTATCTATATTCTATAATTTAGATACATTAATATAAATATTCATGTGGTGGATAATTTATTTGACTGAATTGCCCCTGTGGACCTTTTCTTGTGGGGTAGTTTTGGAACTAAAAAAAGATCCCTTTCTTTACTAGACAATGGAACATGTTGGATGATTTTTCTATTTTGTCTGGTTCTCTTCCTTATTTATGATTTAATATTTTGTGGATCCTACAATATAGATTTCCTTTATGCCAAGGGTTTTGAATCTTTGAGATGGAAAAATGGTTGATGAGGTAAACAGTTAGGAAATGCAATTGGGTTTGATTGGGTGGAACCAAATATTATTAATATTTTGATCCCATGAGTCCATGATTTTGTGCTTGTGTTTTGGGGGAATCACTTACAACATTGCAGAGGCTTTGACCTCTCGATTCTTTTTAGCAATGTTATTTTACCCATTTATTTTATCCATATATTTTTGTCCATTTTAATTAGCATATGATGAACTAATAAAAGTTGGCATGGCAGCAAAGGAGTTAGTTATAAACCCAAACACTCCGAATTTGAAACCGGTCAAACTCTTTTAGCCGGCCACCAGTTAGGGTTAGTAAGCCGGACGCTCTACAATTCCATGGGACGGTAGCTCTATGTGAGAGTGAAGATTAGACGGGACACGTGGTTAATTGCTTGGCAAAAAAATAAATAGTATATTATGTGTAGTTCACATCAATAAAAATAATATTTTTATTCAATCAAAAAAATAAAGCCGATTGATCCACGTGAGATGAATGGTTAAAGATGGGTGAAATAGGTAGATAAAGTGGCATTTTCCTTAACAAAAGGTTTATAGAATTGTGTTAAGATTCTTGTGAGTACATTAAATGTTTTTGTACATATTTAGATAGACTTGAATTAGGCCACCATGTACTCAAACCCTTTAGGCACGTTTGGTATTTGGAAATGGGAATGTAGGAATGAGAATCTCATTCCTATTTTAGGCACTTCCATGCTTGGATTTTTAATTTTTGTAAACTTTTTGCTGAGAATGGGATTTAAGTGAGAATAGAACATTTAAGTATGTGGGTATTCAAAACCTATGGTAGGGATAGGTTTTATGATTCTCATTCCTTGAGAATAAACCCTCAACTCATATCCATCACCAATTCACCACTACCAATCCATTGCCACCCCCACAACTACCGCCATTGCCACCACCACTAGTCCATTGCCACCATCATAGTCACACCACCTTCAAACTTCATCATTCATCATCACCGCGACACCGCCCACTATCACTATTACCGTCTCTATCCACCCACTATCATGTAATTAAGGATATTTTCAAAAACAGTAAAAATAATGTATTATATTTCATTTCATTTCTGTGTGAAACTAGGTTAAACCAAACATTATAATATGAATCGAATTTGATTCTTGCATAATATTCTTAACTTATCCAAACAATAGTGTAGAAATGACGCGAGACATTTCATTCCTGAAAATTTCATTTCCAAGAATAAAATACTCATTCCGATTAAATCATTCCTGCGAACCAAACACATTAAAATTATGGGTTTCTCATTATAAAAAAATGTTGGTACCATCTCCACTATTCAACACATCTTATGATGTTTGACGCGTGAAACATGATGTGATAATACCATATCAATATAACGATTGATGTGATGTGCTACATTACATGTCGCACTAGTACAAATATCTCATCATACTGTACTTATATGACATTGGTAAATCGCCTCTCACATTTCACATTAAGAATTAGAGGATTAATAAAAGATAGTAAAAATGGCCATAAGAATAGCGGTAGATTTGTAAAGGTTTTAGAAAACAAATGTTCTTAAATAAATAAAATTTTGACCATCTACAATGTATCAAACTATATAAAAACCAATATAATGTTATCATGCCAATACAATGACACACCAATCGCTATGCCAACTAGTATATTGGCATTACAATTGAAATCTCTTATAGTGTAAGAGATGCATCCAGTCATTCACTAATTAACAAATCATTGTTTGAATTAATTAAAAACAAGCGCAAACCCATGCAATGCGCGGGACTTACCAAAAAATTCTTATATAATAAATTATAATTGTATAAAATAATTATTTTAATTAAATAATCTGAACTATTTAATCTTAATTAAATTTATAGGATTAGAGTATGTATCACATAAGAATGATTAAAAATGTTTAAAAGATTAGAGAAAATTAAGTTGGATGTATTATTGAAAAAATAAAAATTTTAAAATATGACAAAGAAAGTAAAAAGTCAAGTGAAACTAATTTCTTAAATAATAAATAAATAAATAATCAAAATGAGAGAGGGGAGAAGTTAGATGGGACCCATAACGTACTATTCCATAAAAATTGCTAAATTATAATTTCTTAAGTAAAAAGTCTTTTTTTTTAATTTTTAGAAAATACTAAATATCCAAAAAAATTATTCAAAAAAAAAAAATTTTCCTCCGATAATAAATGATAGGCTAAGATTCGATTGGATTACATTTTGGGGGAAAAAAAATTGGAATGTATAATATTACTGCTTTTTTTAAGCAAATTTTCACAATTTTTTTTTGGAATATATTGCATTGCCTATCTCATGGGAGGGCCCACTCATAGAACAAAGTATACAGAGCCTGGGTGTGTGCCACGTGTACTAATAAAGCATTGATGCACCCAACTGTCTCATACTTTCATTCATGCACCGTTAGGATAGATAGGCCAAACGGGAGTCACGTGACTCACTTTCTTGAATGACACTTCCACCCTTAAACAGTATACTTATTTACAGTTTTACCCTTCTGTCAAGTCCTGGAAACTCCTCTTTTGGAGCCTTGAGATGTCTTCTTATTAACCTTTTGGGAGCTTCTGATTTATGATTTACGCAAATCTCTGTCCAATCTACTTTTCAAAAGGAAGGGTATTTTTGATATATTGCCAATCAATAAAGGCATTTTTGTTCCTTGGGAAAATAACTGCATTTCATCTTTTTGGAGCTCATGATGCATCAAATATACGTGATCCTCTTAATCATTAACAAATCATCTCGATCTTAATTAAGTTTTCAAACCAAAACAAACGACGTCGTTCCTCCAATTTTTTTTATTTTTTTTTTTCTTGTTGGTTCTTCCATCTTTCATTGGAAACCAATAATTAAACCTTTTATAATAAATCAAATTTATTCATTAAATAATGTCTAAAAGTCATTAAACTTCTATTTAGGCCTTGGCCCTTGTAGCGTGATCACTTCTTCTTTTTTTTCTTTTTATTTTTCTTTTTTTATTATACAGGTATCTTGGGTCGGATTGCACGCACCAAACTAAGCCATGCATCCCGAATAAGGCTTTCGAAATAAGACTTGCGTCTTATTATCCGTGATCCTAGATATCAGTAGTTAGTGGGAGTCGAACACGGAATTTTTAAGTTCAAGTTTTCGATCAGGCTAACCCTTTTTGTGTAAGAAGCATTTTGTGTAAGAAGCTTCCAAAGCATTCTCTCAAAAATATTTCCAAAATGAATAAATGCATACCTTTTATTTTATTATTATAAAAGAATTTACTAAAAAATAGAAGATTTAGATCATCCATTACATCATTTAGAATACATTTTTGCAACAATTTCTTTTGGTCATGTAGCATTTTCTTTCGTCTACTTAATTAATATGAATTTTTTTGTAAATTAGGAAACATGATTGAATGACGCCCGCTCCATTTGATTTCCCCCTTCCATATATATATATATAATTTCTTTTTTCTTTTCTGTTTTAATATATTGAGAAAGGTGAACATTGAGATTAATCTCATGCATAATCAGGGAGCCTTGACAAATTTGAAAGTAAATGGAAGTTCAATTGGCATGTATCGAGCTACTACAACTTAATTAGTCACCATGCAAAAGTTATGGGCACATATAGAATATTGCAGAAAATAACATGACGTTGGTCCAATAATTCACTTTGATTTATAATAAAAAAAATTTTATATGCCAAGTTATGGGTCCAAGCTCCGATCGTACGTAACAACAACGGCATCTTTTCTTTTCTTTTTTTTTCCTTTTTTTTAAGTGGGATCGTGATGCTACCTTTTGCTAAGACAAAACAAATTAGAAGAATTTTAATGGATGTAATGGTGACAAAAGAGATTGTAAGACAAATCCCCTTGCTTTATTGTTGATTGACGCTGTCTACTTTCAAATTTTAACAATTTTAATATTGTAAATTTGAATTTGCGATTGACGAACCGAACTCCAAAAGTATGAAGCGTCCAAGTAAGGCATGAAAGAAATCAAAAATTCCTATTCAAAGTGCAGAAAGTGGGCTCGGGTGCCCTCACTTCATTCGCCAAGTGAATGATCTTCGCCCTCTGACTTTCTCTCTCATTCGCGACCTCCAAAACTCGAGCCCGTATGGATCTTCTGCTTGAATTTTTCTGTACTTAGATGTACTTGAATATCTGTATAGATCCAAAAGCCACCCTCTAAGCAGCTAGCATTTTTCTCCTTCTGCTGCTATGTTTCAATGGAATGTTTCAATGGAATGCATGTAGTTTTCACTACAAGGCTTCAAGCCCATGGTAGGATGATCCATTTCATAATGTCCAAATAGCTAAGCATGCAACTGGATTTACCAAAAGCTCAAATATTTTTTTTATAAAATGACAGAAATAGGCAGCCATGGCAGAGGTGGGTCTGCTTCATAACAGAAGCAGCTGACCAACTTGAGACCCTTATTATTGACAAGAAAGGAGCTTTCCATGGCAGAGGTGGGTCTGATATTTGACCAACTTCTACTCTATTTTTAACTCAGATTTCTGGGGTCGTCAAATGGCAGGCAAGTCATGTAGTAACCATGAAATATGAAGAAAGAATCTCCCATAATGTCTAGTACTAGACATGCACCCTCTCTTCTTTTTCTTTTTCTTTTTTATTTCTACGTACCGACATACAATAAGATTAGAACTCAGATCGTCTGCTTCATAATGGCGACAAGTTACCACTAAACTAAGACAACAGTAATCTTCTTTCCCTCCCTCTGGTTTAAGTTTTCGCATAAAGAATGCATGCTAGCTAGCATCCCAACTTGGCAATTGGCTGCAATTTGTTGTTTGTGGATCATCTCATGTATTGTGATCACTTGCTTGGTTTTAACAATGCAAAATTTTTATAGCTAGTTTGTGATTTTAGTGCACAGGTACCATTCTTATGGTCAGGGGCGGAGCCAGGATTTTGTGTTGGGGGGTGCCAACATTAAAAACAAAAATCTAAACTTGTTTTAGGGGGTGCCATTGGGAAAACTCATGTATTTTTAATGCATAAACCTATATATGATATATATACTATATATATATTTTTTCTAGGAGTCAGGGGGTGCCATGGCCCCCCTTGGCTATAAGGTGGCTCCGCCCCTGCTTATGGTAGGTTTTTAAAAAAAACACTTACAAATTGAATTCCCATTGATGATGTCGAAAATAGGTAAGAGGTCAGTTTGTATGTGTTGGAGACTTGGCTGGATTGAACTCCGACGAATGAACACCGGTGTGGTGTTCTCCCTACAAAGCTCCGACGAACAAGTTAGTTCTCAGAGTAAATGCAAAGAGAGAGTGTAATAAATGGGGTGTTTATTACTTACCTCATATGGGACGTGACCTCCCCTTTTATAAGGTGATCAAGGGGACCAGCACTCGAGTGTAATGTTCCATCTTTAGGGTCGCATAGGGGTAAGGTCGGAAATGTATTAATGACCCTGCATAACCGTTTATTGATCATGATGGTCTGTCGATATTCGATGTCAGAGGGTGGTGTGAAATGCCTGCAGGTTGTCGGAATTAGTTAGTGATGATTCCTTTAGTACAGCTGGTTCGGAGCCGTCTTTAAAGGGCGGTTTAACAAGGTCGGGTGATGTATAAGGTCGGTTGATCGGGCCTCCTCATGACAAGTGTTGGCTTTTGGTAATCAGGTCATGCTTCACCATGCTTGGGTCGGTTGTCAGAGCCGTCTCGTAATCATTTCAAACGGAGAGGTGGTTTCTTGTTGTCTTTATTGAGTGATGTAGACTGATCGGGTGGTACCCAACAGGTCGGTATAGAATAAAGCAGATCGGGTATCACCCACAGGATCGGAATAATGATGCCCCGACCCAACACGTGTCGAGCTATGAATAAGTACGGATTTTACCCTTTTCACCCATCACTTACAAATAGATTCCATGCTTTTCCATTTTCTTACTCATTATGTGCATTTTCTCTCATTAACTTTTGGCCTGTTTGATAGTTCAAATCGATCCATTTTAACTTACATAGTATTAAAGGAATAAATCCATCATTCTTGAATAAGACTTAGAGTGATAAAATAAATTTCTAAAAATTTGTAAAATGGCTTTTATTTTTAATTTTACCCTCATTTGTGATTAAATATGATTATTGTCATTCTCTTGAATTACTACGGGCTTGTTTACTTCGTGAAAATTTTCGCAATTTTCATTTTCATTTTTAATAAAAAATATAAAATGGCTTAAAAAACGCGTTTACTTGTAAAAAATGAAAACTATTTTCAAGAAAATGTGAAAACATCAAAAAGACGTTTTTTGTATTTTCACGAAAACTGAAAACAAGGATTATATCGTGGCAATGCTTATAAACAAAAAATATATATATATATATATATATATATATATAAACCAACTATAAAACTAAAAAATAAAAATAATAAAACATATAGAGATAATATATATATAGTTTTAGTGAATGCATTTACACTATTATTAGATTTTTAAAATAGTTATCACTTTTGTAAAGTAAACACATTTTCTAAAGTTTGAAAACTGAAAATGAAAACTGTTTTTAAAAAATTTTCTCAGAAAATAAAAATTGTAAAAATTTTCACGAAGTAAACAGGGCATACATTTTCTCAAATTCACAAAGATGGATTTGTTCACACAATTATATGTAAAATATAATGAAACAATCCAAACATGCACTTAATTAAAGGAAAAAAAATCACCAATTTCAATTTGTGGGAAAACCATCACCAAATAAATTTAAGGGTTTTATACCAATAGGCCCTTGGTATAAGAGTGCTATACCAATAGACCCCTGCCTTTTTTTATGATACTTGTATGTGTGAAAGTTGATTAAAATGGACAAAAGTACCTTTTCATTAACAGGATATTATCCAATATTATTAGAAAATCAACGTAACAAAATACTATCCAATATTAAATCCATGAATCAAAGAATATTTTAAATATTAAAATTCATTTACAAAGGAAAGTCCACCCTAATCAACTTCCCTAAAATCAAGGGATTATATCACCAATTTAAAAATGAATCACATTGAACTTAAATCATATATACATGACTCTATTTGGGCCGAGTCAAAACATATGACTCACTGTGAACTTATTGTTCTATATTTGGCAAGTTCTTTACACATTAATATGAGTCATGCCTCATTGTGGGCGTGATTTTTAAGTTTGAACCATTACACAGAGTCATGACTCATTGTGGGCGTAAATATTAATCTTGAACCATTACACAGAGTCATGACTCTGTGTGGCCGTGATTTTTAAGTTTGAACAATTACACAGAGTCATGACTCATTGTGGGCGTGATTATTAATATTGAACCATTTACACAGAGTCATGACTCTGTGTAGGCGTGACTCATTTTTTGTTCCGACACAGCAGGAGGAATGGAAAATGTAATGCATGTGCATCATTGCAGAAACCCAACCTTCCTAAAGGAACTTTCTACAATAAGATTCCCAGGATTTTCTCCATGTTTCTATATTTAAATTGAACCAAATATGCTTTGGACAATGAATTTACAGAGATACTAGTATCTTTGTAAAAAAATAGATCTTTCATGCACAAATGAAACAATATATAAATATGCATATAAATCATGTAAAAAATAAAATAAAGCTAACCTTTTTTGAAGAACATACCACCCACTTTAAAATTCCTTGAAGCAACAATAATGGAAGTGCTTGAATTGGAAGTGCTTAAAACGATGGCTGCAGATATAAGAAATCAATCTTCATCTACTTTGAATCCAAAACCTTGCAAGAATGGTGTCAGTGGTTCTTCAAATGCATGGTGAATGGTAGATGTAATGAAAACTGGAAGGGTGTTGTTCGATTATCAAAGTTCCCGTAAAATCCAATTGCCTCCAAATAACTTTGGTGACAATATTTCTTCCATTGGCCCTCAAATTAAGATTGGACAATGAACGGTCATCCAATACTCTGATTACAATTCAAATTCAAAAATAAACCTATATCACACTTACCTAATCCGTAGGAGATGTTAATCAAATATTAAATTATATAATCACAATAAATCATGAAATAATATCTTAACTAAAATCAAGCTTAAAATAAGGAAAGGGTATTATAGACAATCTTTACTTAATAGTTGACTTCTAATTTGACCTGGAGGGGCCTATCAATATAAAATCACATACTTTGGACTTAGTGATAAAAAAGACCATAATTAGGGGCCTATTGTTCATTTTTCCTAAATTTAACTATCTTCTTGACATGGAAGCTCGGATGATAATCTTGATCATGAAAAATCCAACGACTAAGATGAATTAATCAGAAAAATACTCTTCTAACTGTCGATCATTTCCTTTTAGTTTTCTTCAAACAACGAAGCATAGGACCATTTTTGTCTCTGACGATCTGCTCTCCCAAGGTATAAGTGAATCTCTATGCAATCTTATTTTCCAGAAGAATTTCACAATCTGTACAAACAAAATTTTCCCATTGTTTCCATTTGTTCTTCAAGTCCCTTTCCGATCCTAACAAATTCTATTCATTTTCTTAGATGTGGGCTCAAGTATAACATTTTACACTTGGTGTTGCCTCATCCAGTGAGCTGTTCATCTTGGGCATGAAGGTGACTGTTCATGAAATTAAAGGTAATATATGTGGTCCTAGCTAGCTTGCTATTTTTTTCCCTTAATTATTCACCTTTTTTTTTTTAAGTACATTTTATTTGTGAAATATCTCCAGATGTTATCCAAATTTCGAGCCATAAAGAATGATTATATGAATCCATATATGCTGCAATTTTGGGTGCAACTTCGTTCAGTCGATGCTTGTCATATATTATGGTGTAATTCACAGTGCTATCAGCATTAAACCTCATGGTGAAATATATGGTTTTAAATTTGAAAAACTGTCAAATATTCTATTTGAAATCATTTTGGAAATTTTCAAGTATTTAAATGAAAATCCAGAATTGCGCGCTAGATTTCTTCGTAGTTTTTGCCAGAATGGAAAATGGGCACATGCCAAAACTTTATTTAGGGTCGTTTGTATTAACTTTTTCTAAAATCACTTTTAGAGAATTGAACTAGCTCTTCACATATCCCCTTGAATTATTTTCAAACTATATCTTCACATTTCAAAATTTCCATACTGGAAGTGATTGTGGCAAGACGCAACTTTTTCCACATTCACCTCTATCTAGTATGAAAATTTTGCAAACCAACCTTTCATTCATCAAATTGTATAGAAGTGATTATTATTCCACCTCTTAAATCAAGTGCAATTTTGAACTCGAAAAGTTATTATAAGAAAAAACTAATGCAAACAGACCCATAATTACTCACACAGTAGAGATACTTAGCCAAAGCTAGCTGGATATAGTGTTGCATGATTTAGATACTTTCTTCTTCTTTTTCCCACTTATAATTTTATCTTTGGTAAATGAAGGGAAAAAAATAGAAAAGTTTAAAATAAAAAAATTGCAGAAGAAATAACTTAATTAAAATTCACTTGTAGGCAATTAATTTCTAACATTTTCTTTCCCTTTTCCTCTTGCTTTCTAAGACACAAACAGAGGTTTTAGAGTTACTTAGAATAGAAATACTTGTGGTAAAACAAGCTCCTGAAAATCAATGGTTGTTAGAGAGAGAAAACTGAAGTGCTTTATGAAAGAAAGAGAAAGGTAGCTAGCTAGCAAGTTATACATTTTCAGAACGTGAAACAAAGCCTGCAGCAGCAAAGATAAGGGAAACAAATAAAGTGATAGCTTTTTGTCTCATACAAAGACAATATGTACATTTCATGTGATCATAATAGCTAGAGCTAAAATCAAAAGGTGGTGGTGGCATGGCATGAAAGTTATTCTCAAAGTCCTGCCGTTTTCCTTCCTGTCTGTGCCCCAATTGCAGCCTTTAGACAAAGAGAAAAAAGGAACCCCATATTTTGTCACTGCTTTCATCATCCATGGACCACCACACAAGTGCCAAATTGCAAGTAGTAGGCCCCCAAACAAAGCCTCATATTGTACATTTTTAGAACACCACTTTGAGTCCATACCCTTTTAATCCTCAAATCCACTAGGGACCACCCAAGCTGTAGCAAAAACTGAATTGTGACCCTTCCATGTGAGCACCAGCATTTCTTCTTCTCTCTTCATTCCCCAACCGCTAGCATGTTCATCTAACAAGAACTTGACTTCACTAAGAGTGTCCTCACAAAATGGGACACTGAGGAATCCTGCGTTCTTCATTCGTTGCGATAGATTGACACCGGACTCTAACCTCTCTATCCTTTGAAACCCTTCGAAACTGATGATGTTTTCGATTTTATGACCAATGTCAGCTTCATACTCTATCCTTTGGCAACTATCTTTAGGCAAAAAGGTTTCCAAGGCATCAAAGGGTATCCATAGATAGTTGAAACATGTGGTAATCCTCGATGTGAGACTCGATACATTTAAATCCGAATCCTCATCGACTACTACAATAATTCTAGGGTTAAGGCCTTTAAGTAAATCGAGAAAAGCATCTCGCAAAGAAGAAGCCTCTTGATTAGTACTAGTCCCCTTATGTTCATCTGGCAAATAACGTAGCCAATTTTGACAATTAATTACCAAAGCCTCATCGTCCCTAAGGTTTAGCATCGATGGATGCAAATGACTCAAGAGTGATTCAAAGTGAAAAGTACTAGAGGAATCTTTTGATTTAATATCACTCGAGGAAGAGAAGGACGAGTCATCGATCACATTAAATTCAAAAGGAACTTCTTTAAATTTCGCAAAATTCCCCAAACGGAGACCGACTTCTTCACATGATACATTAAGCAAAGGTGGGGCAGGTGGCCTCCAAGAGGGCACGGTAATTCGAAGTGAAGGGCGACTCTCTTCAGGTATTTTACCCAATGCATCGATAAGAGTAGGCCACTGCATACAATGACTAATACTAAAATCTAAAATATGAACTTTAGGGAACCCTTCAATTGCCTTAAAAATGGCACTATTTGATGCACAAAACCCAAACCTATGCCAAGGGATTAAATCAACATACCCGGCAAGCTCAGTCACACTCATCAACCGCCTTTGAAGAAGACTACTACTACTACTACTTCCATTAAAATTCATCCCCGGTGTAGGGCAAACCCTAGATGCCCTAGAGATGAGTGCCCTTAGAAACCAAGCTGCGAGTCGCTGATTAGGGTCTCCTACAGAAGAAGCCACGTTGTTGAGTACCCACATGACTTGTTGAGCTAAAGTTCCATCGTTGCTCTCTAGAGCACTTGCACAGTGAACTAAAAGCTTCTCTAAGCATGCGCCGTCGAGGCTTCCGAGGCATCCTTTAAGTGCACCTGTTAGAGAAGTTTGAGGGGTAGAGAAAAGGCTAGGGTTTTGTAGAGAAACAGGGGTGGGGCTTCCTCTTAGTTCAGCTTTCATGGCAGTGGATTTGATGAAGCTAAAATTAGGGTTTTGTTGGTTTTACGTGCATGGAAGGTCTGATACGTTACAGAGGAGAGGATGATGATGCAGCGAGAGAGAGAGAGAGAAAGAGAGAGAGAGAGAGAAGGGTATTTGAATTGTTTGTTTGACACACGTCTGATGGGTATTGGTAGATTGGATTGAAAAGCTAGGGTTTTATCTGGTTGAAGACATATAAGCTAGATCTTGGGTGTTGGAAATCTATACATGGCTTGGGTTGTGTTCTAGCTTGCTCAGAGAGAGAGAGAGAGAGAGAGAGAGAGAGACGAGTTAATTTATCTTCAACTAGGGACCATATATATATAGACATTGAGAAAGGTCCCTGTTGAATAATTATCTAGATACCATAGAGCCAAAATTGTAGTTAAGTGAACTTTGAGTTAATAGTACTGAAATGACAAGAGTACCTGGTTCCTTCTTATCCAGCTCTACATGCACTTTGGTGGTTGTTAGCAAACAAATGTGAGTCGATATTGTTGTTTGTGTTTTCTGTTAACTTTTTATCCTTCAAAATCTTGGAATGAACTCAAAGCTAGCAATGATTTGGGTCGGCAAACAAATGGTATTGTTTGCATATTGCAGTTGGTTCACAAAGGGTAATGATCATTAATTTGGTACTTCATGACATATATGGTAGTTAATTTGGATACCATATGAATTGGAATTAATCTCAATTGGTCACCCAGTCGCATAAAGGTTTATAGCAACCAAGAGAGTTTTTAAGGAGTTTGGGGGTTTGAAATTAACTCGTTAATTAAGACGATAATAATACTGGTCAAATTGGGTTCCAATTAGTGGATTTTGAGAAAAATGTGGTAATAAGGAGTATTGTATGAGTCAGTGGTGTTGAACCCATTAACATGGAAGGGATCATGAGATTCCAACTATGCTTCAAATATGTGAACTTTTTCGTTTTTTATTTGGTCACAGAAGGAGCTAGCTTTTTAAAGCTAATTTGGCTGATTGCTCTTTATTATCCCTCTCGTTTTCTGTACACAAGTGATAATGGTTCCTTTTCTAGAACAGAAGGTAAAGAGTAGGTTAAAGAAGCTGTCTTGGCCGGCCACTCTTTTGTCGAATTTGTGCTCATGCAGTCATGATATGTCAATTATAAGACAAAACCCCATATTATTATTTTAATTAATTTGGCTTTCTCCTTGAGTTTAGTGATTGATTGCCACCCTTCATTCCCATCCTTCCATATACATGATATACACACACACACACACACACATATATATATAAGATCAACTTGGTTGCTTGTGCCATATAATGCCACAACAAAAGACAAATAGACCTCTTCCCACAAGGACAAATTAGGTTGTTTCATTAAAATGTCATTCCATGGGTTGGTTGAAACCACAGAATATTAGCACAAACTGTCTAAATTTTTGTTTTCTTTTTCCATCAAAACTTTCTCACAAGACCATTCATTGGCAAATAGGGAACTATAATTATTTGGAATTTCACCAAAATGGGATGAACATATTAGATTGATAGATAACTCAAAAAGTTTGTTTTTTTTAACGTAAAAAGAAATCCCAAAATTAGGCTTCATGTCAAGAGGGTTTGGGGAATACAAGAAGATCCTATCAGGCTTAATACACTTGAGGCTTGATTTTTTGTACACGCACAAACCAACGTACGGCAAAGTTAAAACAGGAAATTTGGGACTGCACTTACCACATTAATTGTTAAGATTGGTAAGAAGATTCCTTCATTATATAAAGTATTTCTCGTCAAAATTAGCCTCATCAACATAGCCATAATTAGAATGTGTCAGCTAACCTGCTGATAAAGTCTCTTGGTAGTTGTACTAGAAACCTGAGTTCGAGTCCTGCCTTCATTAAGATGGGGACTGGGGAGGGTTTCTCATTTGGGTAAAGTCTCCTCTCGTGTAGCTCATAAGCCCAATGGACTTCTTGACAAAAAAAAAAAAATAATAATAATAGCCATGATTAGCCGATTTTATTGAAAAGAGTACAATCAAGTTTTAGCCAATCAGGTACCCAAATGAGAAATCCTCCCCCACAGCAGGAAAAAAAAAGTGTTAAAGAGGAAAAGGATAATTTTTTTTTTTTAGTGATTATAGAAAGATTATTATTGATAGTAATATAGAAGTTAGGCTAACTCAAGTTAATATATAGAGAAATCAATCTAGTTGCAGATACTATAACTAATTTGGGACATTGATTAAGATGTAATTGCATTTGGTATTCTAATTTTCTTATAGAGATTATGTGTGGCCCTTGTTAATTTCCAAAGATATGATAAGGCATTCTTCGTCTGGAAGGGAAAAAAAACAACTGCACATTTCCAATGTGATAAGGCTTAATCACATTGGATTACTGTGATTTTTGACAAGCATAACATACATTATAGGAGTATCTAATCCAATGGCTAGTTTTTCAAAATTTACAGTGCAAGTGTTTTTACAAGAGGACAACTAATGCATCAAGTGCATCTCACCGTATCACCTCTCTCTCTCTCTCTCTCTCTCTCTCTCAACACATCAATTAAGATGTGAAGCCAAAAATCCAAGTAAACTTGTATCGATCACTCGTTTAATCAAACAAAAAATAAAACGAAACGAAATGGATTATACGAAGAGCTTGTAGTAGCAGCAGCAACACATGGGTGGCCTGTTATGTCCTCTTCCATTCACTTATACATAGACCAAAAAGAAAAGGTAAAAAATAAAAAATAAAATACCCGGAGGCTGTGCGACCTTGATTGGAACCATCATACGTCTCGGTAACTTATCTGCACAGTTATTTGTTACTGCAAAGCTGTGGGTTTTGCTGTAGATGAAGACATGTCTCTATCATTTCACCAAGACCAATCCAAGTATATCTTGTGATTGGGATTACACAATCCTTTAACAGGAAAAGGGAGTATGTTCTATATTTGTGATAAGCCTTGTCTCCAAGATTCAGGTAATCATATAAACTGTGCAAGATTTGCTCTAAACAACTTCACTAGCTTCACCATATATTAATTAATTAAAAGATTATGTAATTTTTTATCTCATATTTACATTTAGCCACTGTTTGAAACTCTCAAGGAAAAGAAAATAAAATAAAAAATATAATTATAGGAGTGAAAATGCTTCTGCAAAGAATTTTAACATTTAATTTCCTTTCCTTTTTCTCATTCTTTTCAAAATCCTAATAAAGCATTAGAGTTCAGTGATTGAAGAAACAGAGAACACGTACAAAATGAATCAACTTGTACTTAGAGTAGAGTAGAGATCATCTGTCCCACTACTCAATCTCCAATATTCCCTATCTCCTCTCATAAAAACAAAACCCACTGCACATTGACAAATTCACTTTTTCAAAAACTAGTACCCATGGTTTTTTGAGTGAGAGGACAGAAAACGGAAACAGAGTACATAGTGGACAGATAATCTCCACTCCCGAGAGTAAAGTGCCCATTAATGATAAGCATAGTTTTGATCATTCCCCTGTATTAGTTGTAAGTTGTATATACATAGCTCTAAATTAACCTAGAAGAAGTACTAAAATTTGGGTAACTATGATAGTTTAATAATAAATAAAGGATTGACACGTATCCTAATCACCCGTACATGGAGAATGAAAATGCCCCAATTCAAGCTTAATTCCAAATAGATGGGAAACATGGAAAAAATCAAAACCCAAAACCCTTGAACTCTCTTTTGTTTAGTTCTGCGATGATTTGAGGTTATATGCTAGTGAAAACTAGTGTATTATTTGAAATAATACATTTGCCTTCGAAGATAATTGAGTCAAACAACGACACAATCGATGCCATGTACATTTAACAATATATAAGAGTTCCCAATTGCAACCTCAATTTAATTAGTATAAAAAAATGTCACCTAAGCATTGTAATCTTCACCAAAACTTTTGTTCAAGATTCAGATTAATATGTATCTTTTTGTCGCTCATGCTATACCAATGGAGAACAAAATAGATGGTACGTACGTACACCACTTACATTATATATACATACGAGTCCCGATCTAGTGAGCATATGCTGACTTTCGTAAAAGTCAGCACAGCATGAAGCTCATAGGGAATTGTGAAATGTATATTTTGAAAAACCAACCGTTGGATTAGATACCCTTGTTATGGATATCACATATGCCCCAAAAATCACAATGATCCTATGTGGGCATCTCAAAATACATACCGTAAAAAATTCTAACTGCTGAAAATTGTTACAGTTTTTCTCATTAAAATATCTGAGAAACTGACCATTGGATCACTGTGATTTTTGGCATGCCTAACATACATTTGCATATATAGTATCTAATCCAACGGTCAGTTTTTCAAAATGTGCATCCCACAATCACCTATGAGCTTCATATGTGCTGATAGGATCATTTCTGTATACATATCTATAAATATGTGTGTGTCCCGGGGGGGCAGAGTTGCTATTATAAGGTATATCTTATGCAAAGTTGTTGTATAATGTGACCTGCTTAGGACCAATTACAAAATAGGTTTTGAAAAACTAACCATTGGATTTGGTTTTTTTTTTTTATGCAGATCATGCATGCCAAAAGTTACAGTGATTCAAAAGTCGGTTTCTAAAAAACAAACTGTGACTTTTTGTTCTTTAAAATATCAAAATATTTTACGATCAGTATTATGAGAAACCGACGGTTAGATCACTGTGATTTTTTGCACATATGACATGCATAGAAAGAGTATCAAATTTAAATAGTCAATTTTGCAAAACTTGTTTTGTAATTAATTCTGAGCAAGTCACCTTACGCAACTTTATATAAAATGCACCTTATAATAGAATTATATACATGCATATGCTTAAATATGTGCTTATTTCATTAAGTTAGTGTCAAAACAATGAAGTCTCCTAGTTGGAGCGACAGAAGGTGCCAATATTGAGAGAGAGTTATAAAAGAGCTTTCTATGCACAAGTAACTCTTCTAATAATATCATTCGTACTGCAGCTTTTCATGTCTGTAATCGTTTCAACAGCTAAAAAAATTGTTTTACAAGCTCCCATAGAGGACTTGTCTAGTAATCTAATTACTTTGAGAGGGTCAATTTGTTATTCTTAATTAATTGTTGCTGGTTGTTACTTTTCATACAAAACAAAAACCAAAGTGCAAGAGTCATATATTCCATTCATCACAATTATTTTTCTTCTATTTTTGAAATCTACATCAGTTCAAAATAATTGTTTATTTTAAAAAAATTTGGTGGTTGTACGTACCAGAGACCTGAATTCAATTTAAAACCTAAGCTTTGTGTAAGTCGTAAGTCCAATTAATGAACTTCCTTAAAGAACAAAATATATAAAATTAAATATACGATATATAGTTATTTGATCTTTTAGTCAATTCTGCAACATGATCAATATGCAAATATTACAATCGATGGTAGGAATTAGGCTTTTGAAGCAAGAAGAGAGCTTAGGATATTTTTGGAAGCAAATTCAGAAAACAAAAGCTTCTATTTTTATTATTATTATTTTTTTTTTTTTTTTATGACTTTAGCATCTCAAAGAAAGATACTGGTTTTAGCCCTAAATCTAAACACTTTTCTAATTTCATATACAACTATTCATGTGAAAACCATATATACCAAAAAAAAAAGCTAAATAGTGTTTAATTTGGTGAAAAATGACTGATAAGTGTTTTTAAAATATTTTTAATTAATTTTAATATTTCAAAATAGAAAAACTCTTACAACCCAATCGCTAAGCTAAAATAAAACAAAAAAACAAAACAAAAAAAAAAATTACTTGGTGCTCGCTGACCGCCATGTCAGCATAATACCAGTGTCAATAAAAACCTATCAGGGCCATATTCCCATTGTTTTACATCTTTTTGCGAATTTTGTTGATGTGACCATGCCATATCAAGAGTCAAATGGTTAAACAGCTTGATTAAAAATAGGCAATTAGACTAGTAGCACTTTAGTAATCAAATAATATGCTCAGCATATAGAACAGCAAGTTTTGTGTGAAACAGAACACCAATATGCTCAGGATTTCATAAGCTTTCTGTGAATCTGCCAGTTGTTTATAATTTCATCTTCTGTAGAGAAGCTTGAAGGTTGCAATAGACCAAGGTCGGCTCTGAGCAAAGGCCAAAGAGGCCATGACCAAAAAATACTCCCAAAAAGTCCAACTCTCATATACACCGAGTGGTCCAACTAAGCCCCTAACCTTCATATTATACCAAATACCAAGTAAGAAGGCTTGGGGATCCCTAATCTCAGGACCGTCCCTACAGAAACTATAGATGCGTAAACTTGAGTACGTGGCAAAAGTGGACTGACCCAAAGAAATAAATTAATATTCCCTCTGTCCTAATTTATGTGCGTATAACATGCAGTTTAAGAAAAACATTGATTGCTTTGACTTTATTATATTTTTTAATTTTTTATTCCAATTTTACCTTTCTAAATGAAAGAATTATTCTTCAGGTTATTTGATAAAGGGGAATAATGAAAAATTCATTTTCATTTTTAATTTGAAAAGTCAAAGTAATCACATATTTTGGAACATCCCAAAATAGAAAGGTAATCACATAAATTGGGACAGAAGGAGTGCTAGAGAGAAAGGGCACTTTTGACAATTGGAATTAATCCAAATTAAGCTTGAACCCGTCTGATTATACCACTTTTGGATAATGAGTGCAAAACAGGCCCTTCATGGGCTAACTCCCAACTGCATTATGGACTTTTGGCAATCTTTCTTATATTTGAAATATAACAAATTCTCTAAACTCCAAGCCCAGCCCATTTTCAGCCCGGATTAAATTTCTTTACAAAGTATCGTTTGGGAAATATATGGGCTCGTTTGAATAAGCTCCCATTTCCCTTTTTTTTTTTACTTTTAAAAATTAAAAAATAAAATAAAATAATATATAGAATTTTTTTATACTTTCTGTTGTGCAAAATTTTGATAGTAACCGTTAAAAGTTGAGGTAACTTTTGAAATTTTGTTAGCAAAATTCTTACTATCTCAACTTTTAAAAGTTACTACTAAAATTTTTCACTCAAACCTTTTATTTTTTTAATTTTGAAAGTAAAAAAGACAGAAAACAGAAGCTTATCCAAACGGGTCCATATATACCTGTTATTTGTCAAAGTTGTTGTAGTATAATTCATAATATAAAAAAGGCATCCAAAGGACAGGGATAAGGACTAAGTCGAGGTAATAGTACATTCTCTGGAACCAAACACTTCCACTAAATGTTGTATATATAAGGGGATTAATGTTTAAGATAGAGTGAAATTGATAATTATACGATTTGTAATCATGCAATAATAATAATTGTTAATGATTAATCATGCATGGTTAGTCAACCAAATGGGTTAGATGAGAATTAGATGCTCCACTATGGAATTGGCCATGATCGAAGGGACCTTCATCTTTTTTTTGCTTTTTCAACTGGATAAGATCAAGATAAGGAAGAGCTAGCCCGAATATCTATGAGAATTAAGGTAATACATTTAATTATAGTCTCTCTTTGGATCTCAGAAAAAGTAAAGAAAAATAATATATATATATAGTCATGATAATATAAGGCCGGTCTTAGGCAAAGTTGTGTAAGGTTGCGTAAGGTCAATTCCATATGGCTAATTTTAGATCACAGTTCGTAAAACTGACCGTTGGATTAAATGCCTATTCTCTGTATGTCATGCCTGCAAAAAATCACAGTGATCTGACAGTTGATTTTTGAAATATGTCATTGTGAAAATACGTAACTTATTTGTTCTTCAAAATATCACCATTTTTTAAAGGCAGTTATTTCAAAACCAAACGTCAGATCACTGTGATTTTTTGCATGCATGACATACAGAGGAGGGACATCTAATCCAACGGTCAGTTTTACGAACTTTATCTAAAATTAGCCATATGGAGCCAACCTTATGCAACTTTGCGTAAGGCCGGCCTTATATTATCATGTTTGTGTGTATATTTATAGATAGATAATTTCTCTCTCAATTTCTTTCTCTTATACTTTCCAAGATCCATATACCATGTCTTCATATATCAAAATTTTCATAAGAAAAGTGATTATGGTAAAAGTTAAGGCCTCCTAACTTTTCACAGTTACTTCTATATAAAAAATTTTCCATCCATCCTATCACTCCTCAAGTTATGTAAAAGTGATTATCATCGATCGATCTCATCCTTAAAATCAAGTGAAATTTTAAACTCCAAAATGATTTTAAGAATAGTTAATGCAAATGGACCCTCATAAGTTCTTGCAAACAAGCTTATGAATTGGTTTGTAATAATCATCTCAATCAAGTTTTAAATTCTCATGGCCTTTACGAACGGACAAACCGTTGTTACTTTATTTTATTTTATTGCTAATTATGTTTCAAATTCTCATGGCCTTAGCTTTATGAGTAAAATAATTAGATTTAGTTGAAAAATCATATCCAAACCCACATTTGAAATTAATAATCATATCTCTTTAGTCTTTAGCCTTCCACACAGGTCACAGTGCTTGACCCACGAGCGTGACACATATAGCATATTATGTGGTACATAATTTTCAATCTCTTTCACAATTAAATTGCAGAA
>JAESVK010000832.1:499262-514235 GCA_017140935.1 Hamamelis virginiana | reverse complement strand
TGTAAGTTATGTAAGCATGAAGGCTACATTAGTGTAAGATGCATATTTTGAAAAATTGACCATTGAATTAGATATTGTACTTATGGATATCATCCATGCAAAAAATCATGGTGATTCAATGTCGGAATTTCAAAATATAGTTATGAAAAATTGTGACCGCTGAAAATAGTCATAGTTTTTTCAGTGACATTTTTAAGAAACGGACTGTTTAATCGTTCTGATTTTTAGCATACATAACATTAATCCAACGATCAGTTTTTTAAAATATACATTGCACAATTATCTATGAGTCTCATGTTGGCATAAGGTTAATATAAGTATATGTTGAGTTGATCATATATATATTATTGGTGGGTTAACCCAATAACCAGAAACGTTTCTGGTCTACATATATCCCAAATAGAAGTGCTGGGTACAATGTCCATTACCCCTAACATGGGATGAAAGAGATTGAATCACTTCAACTTTCAATCTTCCATGATTACACTTTGAATAAACCAGAGGCATCTTCAAAGTCATGTAGCTGACTTTTACTCGTTGACTTGCTTCTAAAAATAATAATTTAACTTGTGTAAAACAAGGAAAGACAACAAATATTAAGATAATATAGAATAATATTATGACTAATTGAGGGGAATGAAAGTCAATTGAATTTAGGACTAAGCCCAAAACTTAATTATTAGCATAAACATTTTTAGGGAAAAAAAAAATCAATTATATATTATTTGTGGCGCAGTAGCATGTATTTCCATTGTTAAGGAAGAAATTTTGAGTTCAAAAATATCATAGCACATTAACACCCATTTATTAGTATTACGCGGGTTGGGCATTGGGACGGTTTCTAGTCATCAACCAAAAAATATATATATATTTTACTCAATTTGTGAATTTAATTTAATATTTTGTCTTTGTATTTTTAAATTTTAAAGAAATTTAAATGCAACTCTATTTCTTTTTGGTAAATCAAGGTATCCTCAGGCTTCGTTTAGGACTAATCCTCTGAGGTACTGTCGGGTGCAATGTGGGAACCTCTTCCAAGAAAGTTTGCTGCATCCATAAGGGCTCGAATCCGAGACCACTTACTTAAGCGACCAGAAGCCCCTTCCACTATGGCCAACCTTCTTTGGTTAATGCAACTCTATTTCAGTATAAATAATTAAAAAAAATATATTTTCTTAAAAAAAAAAAAAAGAAAATCACGTGGAGAAATGTACTAGAGAAGCCGAAAACACTGTCAACTTAGAACGTTGGCTGTCTTGCTTGAGAAAAACAAAAAACAAAAACAAAAATAGAAAAACAGAAACAATTGACTGTTTTAAAGTTGTTTGCGCCCACAAGTTATTTAGTTATATAGAAAGAACTTCTTCGCGGACCTATTAATTAGGGTTTTCTTTATCTTATATATTATTGGACAGGTGGGCTTTCTAGGTTGATGTGTAACAATTATCCCAACCAACAAATTAAGTTGAGAGGAGACCACACTCCTCCAAGGTGCGTGTTTTCCACTTAATTGGATGGGTGATCTTTTCATTGTTATGCATAAAAAAAAAATGAAATGAGTCTAGCTATGACATTTGTCATTTACAAAATCTTATCGTTTGGTGATTTCGAGTATTGTTTTTGACATATATTAAAATTTAATCAGAGAAAAATAAGTATAACCATTATTTTTCATTATATATATATATATATATATGAAGAGAAGTGATCTAATCAGCATTTGTTCACTTTAACTAAAGTCAACAAATAACATAAGTCTTTGGATTCCCATTCACTTAATGAAAGATTCATTTCAAAATTCTAATTCAAGGATTTGTGTTATTTGCTTACTTTAGTTAAAGTCAGCAAATGCTCATCAGATCATTTTTCTATATATGAAATACCAATAAGAGAAAAGATTTGACCGTAATAAACTTTCAAAATTCTAATATCATCCCTTACTATTCTATAAGGATTTGAATTTTGATAGGATGGCATCATTTGCACTCCAAGTATGAACATTTGCACTCCACTTCAAATTTTATATTATTATATTGCCAAAATTATTCTTTGAATGATCAAAAGCTCTCATTTAGCCGATTCACTGAAAATACTAATGTGGGCTGAATATATTAAGAACTAATGTGGGCTGAATATATTAAGAAATCAACTGTTAAATTAAATATATTTATTATATATGTCATGCATGCTAAGAATCAACGGTCGATTTTTAAAAAATATCACTATGAAAAACTATTGTAATTAGAAATACTGCAGTTTTTTATTATGAGATTTTGAAAAATCTGACCATTTGATCACTTTTAGCAGGTATGACATCCGTAAAAAACGTATCTAATTCAATAGTCAATTTATTAAAATTTTGACCTAAGTTGGTGTTATGAGAACGAGTTATAAAAATAATAGTAAATCAAATGGTAAAGGGACCTGCCTTTTAATTATAATAATTTTTTACAGTGACATTTTTAGAAACTGGCCATTGGATCACTGTGATTTTTGGCAAGTATGACATATATAAGAAATATATTTATTCCAACAATTGATTTTTAACTTCTCCCAACTCGACTTCCAAATAACTACCTACCTTTTCATAAAAGTTCACTTTGAAGAAATCATCAAACACATAATTTTTTTTCCAAAATAACTTTAATCTCATTTGTCGTCTTCCAAAAATTATGTCAAAAGCTATCTAATTGCATGTGCAAGAATCAAGTTGAGTATATAACTAATTATTTGATTCATGCAAGTGTATGCCTGTTTAGTTTTATATTATTTGAAAATATTATTCAGTTTTCATAATTGCAAATAAATGGCAAAGCAAAGAAATCTACCTAACAATGTTGTCTTGGAAATTTTCTTTTTCTTTTCCGTTTTTGTTTTTTCACTTCAGAAAAGTAAAATCAATATAGACAGCATATTCCCAAAAAAAAAAAAAAAAAAACATTTTTTAAAAACATAACCAGACAGCCCCTTGTTTTTCGAAAACACTCTTGAAACTTTCCTACAATTTGTTTCCTTCACTCAACAATTTAATTAGATTCAATTTTTGAATAATGACATGGCAAGATTATAGTGGTTGATAGTGGTGTTTAAATCAAACCTGGCGCGTGCGCCAATCACTGAGCTGTCTGAGTTACTGTGTGTGTGGAGTTAACGTACAGATAAAGATAGAGATGACAACATTAAATATATCCACGTCAGAACAACTCATCATCTTCCCTCTATAAATTTGAGAGACGTGGCCATCGACACACACAGAGTCACCGGAGTTACGTTAATTTCTGACTTTCTGTTTTTGTAAAACACTCAAAGCAAAAACGCAATCACACCCACAGAGAGAGAGAGAGAGAGAGAGAGAGTCGCGAAGAGTTTTATCAAAACAATTCCTTTTCATAAAACCAAAAACCAACACCGCCACCTGAATGAAATTCTTCTCGGAATTTGGGTCGTGTTGCCGTGCGCCAATGGATCCGGATCCGGCTGTGGGAGCCGGCGGCGGGAGTGGTCGTGGTGGCCGTGCCCCTCGTTCGGGACGCAACGGGTTGATTGGATCCAGAGTGGATTGTTCTACGCACTGGAAACCGGCTCTTTCGGTAATTTCGGAGGACGGTAACGTCTCTGCCGCGGCGAGGAACGGCGTACGGACTGTTCGAACGGTGAAGAAAACTTCGGGTACGGTCGGGTCGAGGGATCGGGTTCGCGAGCCGAGTTATGGTGACGAGTTCAGGTTACTTGCAAGCTCTTTTGTACCCCACTGGTTTTTCGGGTTTAATCTGATTTGATCGAATTTTTCTTCTTATTTTATGTATTTTTTTGAACAAGTGAGTGAGATTGATTTTGTGGGTGATTTTTACAGGAAATCTCCGATGCCGATGGTGATTCCAGTATTCTCGCCGACGCCATTCATGTTTTGAGCTTCAATGGTTCATTATCGTGTTTGAGGGTTTAGAAAATTACTGTAAAAAGCTTTAGTGTTGATTGTTGATTTTACAAAATTGAAATTGCAAGTTTGGATTTCTGAGGAAGTTATTTCATCCACAATTTTATTTTATTTTTGTTTGTATTACACACATTTCTCCCGCAAATACCAACAAACTTGTGCATAAAGATTCCCACTGCAAAATCTGTTTCCAAGCAATGCCAATTGAAGGGTGAATATATTGGGAATGTAGGTCTCAATTTGAAAGGGTCACAAAACATACATTTGGTACATAAGACTGCGAGCGAAAGTGCAAACAAGGCAAACCGAGTCAAGCTTTCCCCTACTCAACTTGGCTTGTCAAAAGCTTCATCATATAAGTTTGAGCCGAGCTTGACTTGCTTCGGGCCAAGTTTTTGGTTTTTTTTTTTACGTCAACTCATTTGTTTGAATTATTCTAAGCTTAAATTTAGCTCATCCAACAAATGATCAAATCCAAATAAATCCTCATCTACCATGTTCGGGAGGAGTGGAAATCTTATGTCAAACTTGTATGTACCATTTTTCTGTCCCCTTTCACAAAAGTTCACCTTGAAAATTTCACATTTTAATAAATATTTATATTTAAATTTTCAATATTGACTTTTGTAAAAGGGGACAAAAAAATAGTACATCCAAGTGAGACAAAAGATCAAAACATGTTTGGGAGCTACTCATGAATGATTTGGTTCATTAATAACCTCAAGCACAAGGTTCAAGTTAATCCCTTGCAGCCCGTCAATTGAACCTCGACCGCTCTTTAGGTTGGTTTAATACTTTGATTTGATCCTGAGTTAGAAAATTGGAGAATCGACATTAGGGTGTTTCCATTATGAGTTGAGACATCGGTAAACTAACTCAACCCACAAACCAAACTTATTAGTCAGATTATAATTGATTCAATTTCAAATGTCATTTACTTTCACATATTAGAAAGGTATTTATTATACCTGAGGCAAGTTAGAATCAGTTGTAGACCATATTTTGAAAAAATGACAATTAGATTAAATACCTTTATGTCCCCTCTCACAAAAGTCCACCTTAAAAATATAAATATAAATATTTATTAAAATGTGGGATTTTCAAGGTGAATTTTTGTGAGAGAGGACATAAAGTGGTACATAAAAAGTGGGACAGAAGATCTCCACTCTTCTTATGTATGCTATGCTTGCCAAAAATCACAGTGATCCATTAATCTTTTTTTTTTCCCCTTCAAAATGTTACCATTTTTTCACCATATGTGTTTTAAAAAACCGACAATCGGATCACTATAATTTTTGATAGACATGACGTATATAAAAGGAGTTTCTAATTCGACAGTAAATTTTTCATAAAATAATCTACAACTGGCTCTAAAAAAAATCACCTAATACAACTTGCATCAAGTGCACCTTACCTTAGTATTCCTGGTCATACATGAAAGAGTTATAAATTTATGCCCTGATTAGACATATGATTTGCAAAATCTAATATGAAACAAGTATTTTGAAAAATCAATCATTAAATCAAATGTTCCACTTATACACATCAATCATATATACTCAAAATCATATTGATCCAAGAGCTAGATTTTTTTTTTTAAATGTTATAGCTGTGAAAAAATTGTTGGTTTATTAAAAAACGCGATCCACATTGAATTCTGTAAATCATGTGCCAGCGGACCTTACCCTTTATGGCTTTATGCCTTACACTAATTTTGTTATCTAAATATATTTTCTTTTATAATATACTTTATTGGATCGGTTTTAATTAGGTGAGAAATAATAAGTAAAGGCACACACCAGTATTGCTTACGCTTAAAAACAACATTGGCATCAATTTTCTTTAACAAAACAAGTGTTAAAGCTGAAATTTTCAGGTTCCTCTCACTGCAGCCATCAATTTCAATTGTAAAGAGCCACTCTCTCCCCCAATTGCATGAATCCCAGCACTGTAAACACCACATGACCAATTTGATTTAGATCAGAGAACTACGTATAGAATGATTTTCCTGGTATTTTAGTAACCATTGATATGAGGCCTTGCGGATGGACTCGAATAAAGATCACGAGCATCTGTCAACCGTGAAAATGGCGTCTGGTTTTGTCCTGGCAAGCTCCTCTGGCCAGACAATCCATCGTCTTTCTTTGGATCAGAAAATGACCTTGAGAATGTTTGAGCCAGCTCTAATGCAGATGCTACTTTTCCGGGACGGATCCCTGCAGCATCATCAGGTGAAGTGGGTTTTGGTTGCTCAACAGGCTTGCGCCAAGTCTCAGGGTCAGGTCGCTTATCTTGCTGCAGCGGCTGTGGCTGCTTCTCAGCATCCCTGCTGCTCCTCCGGTTATCATTCCGCCAATTCCTCTGATTATCTGCTCTCTCATGGTCCATCCAGCGTTCTTTCCTTTCAGAATCCCTTCCAATTCTCTTGCCAGGGCCAAGATTCTCAGTCTGTTCACTGTGTCGAGCAGTTGGAGTTGAATGGTCCCGCATTGCTTCAATCTTGGGAGAGTCATTGACCCTTCAAATAACAAATAGTTGATTTATCAGGACTTAGGTCTCTTATTTTAACATGACCTTTGTAGACAAATTTTGGACATAATTCAACTTGAATGAAAGTAGGGAGGATGCTTCCTTTAGTTTTAAATATCAGGTTATGGAGAAATCCATCATAGAAAATAAGGCCAGTACAGAGAATGGCAGCAATCATTACAAATTATATTGAAAAGCAAAACACGGCCGTTTTATGAAAAATGAAATCCTACACCATCAACTGTGATGGCCCCCATCCAATTCAGAATGAAGGGTTTTCGCCTTCAAATGCTATGTAAAATTATGGAGTCATTCAGTTTCCATAGGTCGTCAAAACATACCCTCATGTAATTCAATTGTGTAGAAAGAAAAATCAATTTATGTAAAAATCACTACCTGTTGGGCAGCTGTCTTAGGTCAAGATTGTTGATTGCTACGTCGTCTATGCCTCGTTCCTTGAGAACCTGAGGAAGGATATGCAAATCAAGCTGAAATCAAACATGCACATTGAAGAAGGGACACAAAATCTAGCCACCTTCTAGACTTGGGTTTATAACACAAGCAGTGCTATTCATTCCCCCATTTTGTCGAATCTTTTTGGTCCCCAACTATGTAGCCGCTTGCACAGATACAGTTTTCTTGAAAGCTGGAATACATCTTTATGTCATGTCAGCAGCCACATAAGTTGGGAACTTGGGACCAAAGAGTTGGGACAAGTGGTGGGATGAATAGAACTTTCAGTAACAAAAAACACCATGTTCTAATAACCCATGTTACAGTAATGGGCCAAGAACTTCCAACTGCCAACCAAAAAAGAAATGGGGTTGCGTGTGTTTGGCATGGAGGGGAGGGAATGGGAGGGAAGAAAGGAAGGAAGAATGGGGGAAAAAGAGGAGGGTTTAGCCGCCAAAATCAATCCACAAAATTGGGCGGATGAGTGGAGGGAAGAGGGGCTTTTGAGGGGGAAAAGACCATATTATCCTCTAGTATTGAGAAAGCACTTGTGATTTACTGATTTTATGCCATGTGTGAGGGCAAAACAGTAAATTAGTTATCCCACCCTTTCTCTTCTTCTTCCATATAAAACAAAAGGAAAGAAAGGAAGACACTATTCCATCCATCCTATCGTGCTACCAAACACACAGGAAGGAAAGAGAGTCTCCCTTCTATGAGGATGGAAAGTCCATCCTACATTCCTTCCTACCAAACGGAGCAAAAAGGACATAGACACTAGAAACTGTGGAACAATGCCAACAATAGTTATTAGCAGAGATTTAAGAAATCGAATTCTGGAGTACAGATAATTTTAACTCCAGAATTTCCATAATAAATGACAAAAGATGAACACATACCAATTCTCGTGGACGAGCGCCACCAAACAATGTATTTCTGCATCAGTTACAGACAGTATTAGGAGATGACCCATGGTAACAAGGGCAAAAATCGCAATAAGACATAGGAGTGACATAAAATATCTTCCCAACAAAAAAGAAAGGCATTCATCATCAACTAATTGCATGAAGTATGACAAGAAAATTGACTTTCTTTCTCCACTTCTTGATTGGTTCACAAATTTAAACCAAATGGAACACTGATCAATTACTATCTGAAGCCCAACAATTTGTTTTAAATGTACAGCTAGTCGACATTGTGAATGTCCTTGGATGCAAGTATGTAGCAACCACCCAAAGAGAACAAACATGATTTCCTTTGCAATGAGGAAAGCCAATTTTTTTCATCTAAGGCCAGAGTAAAGGTGCTGATAAGCATAGCACGAAAATTCATGAAATGGGAGAATGTTAGGCATCACCTTTCCATTTGCATATGATATAATACGTCATAACTTAAGAAAACATACAGACATAATTAAGAAAGTCCAATGGTCCTTACTAATGGAAATATGCTTACCATGAATTTCCAGCAAAAATGCTGTCACATACAGTTAAGGAACTTAATTTTGAAAAAACTCTACAGTTGAGATCAAATGCTAAACATGAGGGCAGAAACAATTTCTAGCTTTCTATAATACATAACAACCATAGCTGAAGCACGGCACACATGCATGTTTCTTTTATAACCTTATTTTACACCCCCATAATAATTGAGTAGCTGTTGGCTACTTGGCTCTGGACAGAATGTCTCAGGCTAGGGTGTGATAAAAATCTATGTTCTTTTTCCCACCGAAAATCATTAAAATTCATCTCCATGCATTAACCTAACCAAGTACAGTCAAACACAAAAGGCTTTAGTATTTGAAAAAATATATCTGGCTTCTAGTCAAACAAAAAAGGCAGTGTTAGAAAATTGCACAGATAAGCTTTAAAACAGAATTTAAAGGCAAACACAACATGAGGCTCAATAGATTGATCTCTAGAGTCCTCTTCAAACTAAGAAATATAGCCATATCGCAATCACTTGAGGTAAAATAAGCACAATGCAACATCTCTTTCTCCCCAATCTCTTACAAAATTAAGGTTCCAGAAACCCTCTAGACAAAAGGCCATCTACTGGAAAAAGAGGGACTCTTTGGAAAAATAGAAGGAAGAGTATGTGAGAGTAAGTTCACCAAAAGGAAAATCAGTCAGGACTCATGACCAAGATGCAACCAGTTTCAATTGGTGGGCTAGAAATGCCCGACTAATAAATTTACCATAAAAAAATTATAGAACTTACCCCTTTCAACATTAAAATGATATTATAATTTTGCACAATCAATAATAGATAATGAAAAAACACGTTAAATGGGTCACAAAATGGTGCAAATTTTGAATAAATATGATATTTGCTTTAAATGACAGAAAAACTAAAAATTGTCTAGATCTGATGTTGACCTCCATAAGAGATTCCCAGAAGTGAAGTTCATCCTAGTATTTATCCTCATATTTGCTCACAAGATAATCATCTCAGCTAGATTTTCTTCTAAGAATTTAAAAAAAAAAAAAAAAAAAAACAAACATTTCGGGAAGAAAAAACTGAAGAAAATCAATTCCCCTGCTGAATGAGCCTCATTATCCATAGTAACAAAGAATCATGAGAAAGCATTTAGATATAAGCATAGACTTGGACAGCACATGACCTCTCAAAACTTCCCAAGTTGATGTTCTGAACCCCTTCAGAATTGGACAAAAACTCTAACCCACTAAGGAATACCCTCAAAGGGAAGGCCCTAGGATAATGTAGGCTGACATTAATATTCACAACTCCAAAATAGAGATAACTATAGATATTTCACTGCTAAACACATTCACGGGCTCTTTATTAATATAGACCTAGGCCAACAGCCAATTTCATCTTGATCAACTCAGCCAATTGAACCGGTGATGAATGAAACTCGGTTTGATGAAAATTTATAGAGTAAAGAAAAAGAAGTACAAGAATGATAGAAATGAGGAGAAATAATTCTACAGAGCAAGACCGTTCCTGAAAAACACTGAATATGACATATGACAAAACATCCTTGAAATACAGAGTATTCTAAACACCACCAAGTTCAAAACTTTCCCGACCCAGGCTACTGAATATGACATATGTCAACCATCCAGTAGGTTCACTCTGAGCAGTTCAAGTTTTGAGCTATAGAAAGTCAAGTAAGGAAAATATATAAAGGAAGACGTTATAACAAATATGAAGAACATGGTCAACAGATAAGTTTTTATCTACATTTAACAGAGAAAACATTGAAGGAAAGAACAATACAAATAGGACCGATAAAGAAACTACCAGAAGCAAAAAAAGACGGTACCCTCAAAATTCGGCATGCCTCTTATTAAAAAATAAAAATAAAAATTCAGCATGCCATAAACAAAAAGTTGAAATATTCACTAAACGAGATCCTCCCTATCCCTTCAGTGAAACCCAAAGTAAAAAGACTCAAGAAACAACAACTCATATCTTCTTTCTTCTTTTTTCCTCCCTCCCTCCCTCCCCTCCACCCCCTCTTTCTTTTTTGGTAGTCCTTGGGGAAAGCCCACTCAGGCCCATGAGCTGCACAACAGGAACTAGGCCTTCCCCTTCCTTTAACCCCCCAATCCTCATGAAGGCGGGGTTCGATCTCATGTATTTGGTACAATCACCTAGAGACTTTTACCAGCCAGCTAACCAGCACTTTCAACGACTTCATATTTCTACTGAGTTAGACCCTCAAAGGTTCTTTAATTCTGTTCCTTCCAGACACGCCAAAAGAGGCACAAATTGACCATCCTCCAAGCTCTAGCAAAACCATTAATATAAATTATCAACCACTAAGAAGGTCCTCAACCACCCTTGGCAAAATCCATCTTAAACCTAAGATAGAAAGCACAAGGTTTGATCGTTCTGATGCAACCACGTAATGTATAAGAAGATGACAGTCCATGTCTACTCCTACTTCACACATATAGAAAGGGAATGACACCTCAAATTTATAGAGTTTCAACATTTTGTGCTGTTAACATTATATATCAAATTTACCTTAGTCATTTAAAAAAAAAATGCAAAAGTAGACGTGGTTCTTTTAATGTGCATCAGACATCTAAAAAAAAAATTCACTCTGTTATTTTACATTTACTGCAAATCATATTAGGTGTTTAACTCTATGCCATCATGTCAACGCAGGTTGAAGCACCAAGTGAACTGAACTCAAACCAACCAAATCCCTTTTTAAATTTGATGCACTATAATCCTTATCATGGCCCAAGCTTCTTTCACTTTCATCTTCTTAACTCTAATAAAACATAAACGTTCTTGAGTTTCCCATAAGTGTACATGACTAAAGTCTCCATATCAGTCTTTCTTTATGAGTTTAGAAGGTTTTATGTTCAAACTTCTCTTAATCTTTTCATCATTCACATGACACTTTAGTTGCAAGACACCCATATACACCCAGTACAATCTTTCCTTCAAATGATTGTAAAAAAAAAAAAACACTAAGAATCCTCACTCTTTCTCATCCTACAAATTATATAACATAAGATGTCAAGGGTAAATAAAGCCACTATGGGACCACATTGAATTATTAGTAAATCCCGTTAAAAGATCTACAAGCAGACCAAAGCATGATCAGCATTTTATCTACATCTGGCAAATTAGAATACATTTCATTCATGATAAAACAACAGGCAACTGCAATCTCCTAATATAGACAGCAGCACCCACAATGCACCATAACTTTAAGTCCGTGTAGAGCAACCAAAACAGAATCATATTCAGTAGATTAAGTATATAAAGCATAGATAAAACAATGAACTGAAAATAACATTGCAATACATACTGAGTACTGATGATAGTCATAACATGGCTAAAGCAAGAAAGGGTTAGAAATCAACAATTAGCTCAAGATACAACTAACTTTGGGAAACCAATTGAACATTTTAGTAGTTTAAAGGGGATTGCTGAATAAAATGTTAAAGCTAATAATTTGATTTGACAAAAAATGCATAAACCTCCATCAATTGAATAATACAGGTAACCTAATTTATAACCCAAAATTGATCATTTCAATAGTTCATTTCCCAAAATTGCTTGAATTTAGTGAGTAATGTATGAAAACTAAAAAGGAGAACTATGAAGTAGTAAGGGTTCAAACTTCAAAATAACAGTAAGGTTGCTCCACAGATTTTGGGTGCCGGTGCTACACATAATACTCTGAGCGATGGCATCTTATTCTATTGATCCAGGTTTATGCAATCACTGTTCTAAAAAAGTTACCTTCTAATATTTTATTGGATGATTTCCTTTTAACATACTAAAATGCTCAATTTCAGTAATGTTGAAACATTTTTATAATTCTTACTTGGGAAACTTTTTGGTGTGTCATGTTTTGAGTAAAGGGATAGAATGTGCTTATCTTAGTTATTTTGGTACATGCATATATTCCAGATGTACTGTTTGTATACTTGGTGGGATGTCCCTTAATTTATTTATTTTTAATATAAACTGTGCATTTACACACACACAAAGGAAAAAGAATAAGAAAAAAAAATGAACAGAAGTCAAAAACATAATCAGCTCCCAAAAGAAAATAAATAAAAGGTAATAACTGAACCATCTAGTCGAAAGCACATTAAGTTCAAATTTTCAATCGTTGAACAAGAAATATGTATCATGCCAGTGATCAGACAATATAATGGACATAACATTACAAAATAAAAAATAAAAAATTAAGATTACAATGCCCATTTATTATCCACCCCTCCCCTAAACATACACACAAACACAAAAGCATGAAGAGTCTACAAAAGACAGAAATGCTCAATGTCACGTTGCACACAATAAAATAACATTTATTACTCTCTGGGACAGAACCTCAGTTGTTTATAATTCATGCATTGAAAGTAGGTGTTATCTTTATTTGATAATATGTATATACTTAAGAATTCACACATTCTCAATCTAAAGCATTATTTTTTATACCTGCAATGTGCAAACTTAATTCGTTATTCAGCTCAACAAAAACATTGACATTAAGCATCCGGACTCCATGCTAGAGTTTTCATGTTCTCAGAGAAAATTGCATGGTTAATGTAAACATTGACTTATTTCAATTGCATTGCAGCTTACAGTTTCTAAAATACACGGGAGAGAAAAATGAGCCTGGATTAGAGAAAATACAATAACACATTGGATTAAGAACAAGTTTACCAACCTTTCTCTTTCAGGACTTCCTTTTGATTGCTCAAGAAGCTTTGAGCGAGGCTTCAAATTCAGTTTAGGACGATCAACTGGTTGATTTCCACCCTCACCAACAGCTGACCCTGATTTTGGAGTTGTGTTTCCATATATTTCATTGACAGATTCAACCTTACCAGAGTAAATTGACTGTTGATACCCCTAAATTTAATGAAATAAAGATCACTCATTACAGTCAACAAACATGCAACTCAAGATTGCATCACCAGATATCTAGACACCAAGCAACCAACGTTATACCTTTTTTTGATCTGTCTCTGAAATTTCCAATGTTTTAGATCTGGAAAGAAGCTTTATCTTCGACCGCGCTGATATTTCTGAAGGTGTCACTGGCTGACTTTGGGCCCCACCAAAATTAGGTTCTGTCAGGGCATCTGCTGCACACATTTGAGGCCTTTCCTTTGCATAACTCGGCAATTGCTTCCCACTGCCACAGACTTCATCTTCAGCAATCCGATCCCTTTCAGCATGACTTCCCCATGTAACATCATAATCACCCCTTTCACTAACCAGATCCACACCACTGGACGTATTATTATCATTATTTCTCGAACAGAGCAAATGTGGAAGAAGCTGCATAGGACTCTTGGACTGCCATTTTCCAGAAGAGACTTTCTCAAGCGCACTGGCTTGAGCAAATTTTGATTCAACATTTGGCCCAGACAAGACAGAAGAAGCGCCTGCCTCACCAACACCCATCACTTCTTTTCTCATTCCCCAGGCATTTTGATGAGAATTGACCATAGTCTGGCCACTATTACCACTTGGGGTTTGCGAATTAACTCCAACAGGAGTCACTCCCACTAATTTCACTGGGGAGAAGCCAAAAGCTAAATTAGGAATCTGAGAAACTGAATTTGCTGCATGTCTCTCAGAGAATACATGATCTGGCTTTGATTCTTGTCGAATTGGAGGCGTGTCTGCACGAATACTTTCATCACTAATAGTTCTGCGTGGAACCGACACACCATCTAAGGGCTTGCGTTCATCCTCATCAAAGTTCCGACCTATAGATGAAGGATGAGAGAGAAATGAAGCTTTCTCATCGAGGTTAACGGCTGCACCAGATGATTTAGGCCTTGTTCGATTATCGGGCCTTAACAAATTGTTTCCCCAAGGTGTCAAATTCTGACGGTCAGAACCAGACCTCGCGATGCTAAACCAATACACCAAATCAATATGCGATGAAGTCAGTTAGGGTCTAAAGCTTTCTTTTCAAAAAACAAACATTTCTGATAAGCAAAACATCATAAAGATTCAAAATTTGAGGAGAGGAAAGCTCAATCTAGCAGAAATAGAATAGAAAAATAATTGAATTCGATTATCGGACCTAAAATTTCTTTCAATTAGATCGACAAAAAGAAAGAAAAAAGATCAAATCACAGCAAAACACGACTGAATAATAAGAAATTGAATTTGAGTTCGATCAACCAAAAACAACGGAAATTACTATACATACACACACGCGCATATATAAATACATCAATCAATCACAGGCAAATACACAACAAAATGATGCTACTGACTGAGTATGATCGTCCAAACAACAGCTAGAACTAATATACATATACACACACACGAGCGTAAACACGCACGCATATGTATGTATGTATAGAACTTACACTCCAGGAGCAGAAGGAAGACGAAGATCAGAAGGAATGGAACCGCCATGGAAATCCTTCAGCGACATAGTCGATCCGCTGAAAGCTTTCTTCTTCGACATTCTCTCTCTAAAAGTCTCTCTCTCTCTCTCTCTAAACAGCTGGGATAGTTGAGACTTGAGAGAGAGTGTGTTTTATATATATATAGAAATTCTCTTATGAGCATCACCTTACTTTAAG